>CM022679.1:28350663-28473163 GCA_012295275.1 Chrysomallon squamiferum
GACCAAGTCTTAGAATGTACAGTGGCATGCCATCTGTGAAACAAGAACACACTTAACACTCTTACACTAAACATCAATAAATAAACAGCTTTAACCTCATTCAGAGAAACAAAGCAAAACAAAAAATACAAACGAACAAACAAAAAAAACAAAAACAAAAAAATAACCCAAAAAAAAAAAAAATTTATGCAAATAAATAAATATATAATAATAGAAATATTATAATAATTTTGTTTAACAGGTAAAAAGTTCCACAAATAGACTAAAATTTGTATTTTATTGTTTATGAAATATTCTTGATGATTATAGAACTTGTTACCTTTATCACAGTAGTGCCAGCCCCCAGGGTAGTATTTCTGTAAGACTGGCGAAGGTTCGTAAGTTTCCAGCAGTCTGTCAATGTTGTGCATTTTTCGCCATGCGAGCGAGTGAACAAGCATGTCTCTTGACTTCTCAATGTTAAAGTCTCGTGCTCGCAGAAATCGCAAAATGTGAGCATCCTTGGGTATCTGAAAAGTACATTTTAAAATATGCATCTTTCAGTCTGCTTCCAGATGTATCCAAAATTATATAAAACTACAAAATATGTACATTTTGGGGGTAAGGAAAATGTTAAAAATTGATGAATTTAACTGTGCTGATTAAGTGTCACAAACAGAGTAGATTTAAAATCTGAATTAGGTTAAATGTAAAAAATATTACACATAAGATAGATATATAACATATGATGAATACAGAAGATGTCTAATACACTTAAGATATTACCAACAGGGTAAACTTAATATTTAACAAAGAAGCTAAACTTAAGGTTTTACAAAGAGGGTAAACTTGAGATTTTATAAAGTGGGTAAACTCAGTAAAAATTACCTTCCCCTTGTGAGTTTTCATGAGCAGTCTTCTGAGCTGTACAAGTCCACTCTCCTCCGCTGGAGTCAGTGTACCCAGGAATCTCTGGATGTAATCATCGTCAAGGTTACCAGACGTGTTGTTCTGATTACTCTGACAGGGCATTTCCACTGGAATTAAATCAGTTGTTTTGTTTAATACAGATAGATCAATCAATCAATCAATCTATACAGATGTGTGTTTGTGTGTGTAAATTTATTTATATCTATATAATGCCAATTTAAAGTACTGCCAAAAAAGAATTACAAAAATTTGAATTTTATGTTTAAATTGATAGGAAAACCAAATAGGTTATAATAAAAATGATGATGATGATGATGACAGTAAGAGTAATAAAGTAACAAGTGACCTACCGTCAGGTGACTCTCTGCATATTGTAGCAGCTGTTGCACCCAGCGTCAAGCTGGCGTGGCTGTGCTGACTGCTCACGCTGTCAGAACGACTGCGCAGTCCACTGTCTTGCGATGGAGCGTCTTCAGTGACTGCTAGTTTGTCTTTGGAGTCTTTCCACGGGGGGATGTACGTGATTCCCTGACTGATCAGCTCATTGATGTAATACTCTATCACTTCTTTGCCCTGAATAACAATTTTTTTTTAAAAACACTTCATATTTATTCTTTACATACAGGGAAATTACAGAAAAAAAATAATTAAAAAATTAAAAATTAATAATAATAATAATATAAAATAAAAAAGAAATAAAATAAAATAAAAAGTACATAAATAAAATAAGAAATATGTATAAATAAACAAATGGAAAATAAAATTAAACAATGAAAAATAATAATAACAAAAACAAAAATAATAATAATATAAAATTAATAAAAAATAAAATAGATAAAATAATGATAAAACCTTATATATAAATCATACGGATGTAAGATATATTCTTAATTATTTATTTATTTGAACAGAAATGACATATATTTCATTTTGTCATAAAAAAGATATTATTTTAGAACAATTTTATATAGTTTTCATTTTTTTATAATATATCTGATTTCATCTGTTCACCTTTTTCCTTCTATTTTAATTTTAGTTAGGGTAAAAAGATGAAACAGTTAATTATAGAAAGAAAAACAAACCTTTTTGATATTCTGTGTATACTGCTTCATGGCAATCTTTTCAACTGTGCTCTCAAATCCAAAGAAATGCTTGATGTCGAGACTGGCATCTTGTTCAAAGCACGTCCAGCTTGGGTTATCTGGGTGTATCTAAACAAAATTTATATTTATTATTAAAACAAATAAAAAAAGTAATGTAACAAAATTACATTTTTAGACAACTGATCAGGAAGATATTTTCACATATTCATTTAAATTATATTTCAAAGTCCACACCGTTTTTATATGAAAACTCAGTATCAATATTCTTACTAAACATTATCTGGAATGTATCGGCAATGACTTTTGTTTTAAAGGATTTTTTTAATTCAATTCTTAAATTTTATATTCCTTGTAAAATGAAAACACTTTTCCTACAAACATGGTAGAAACAATTTGTGCTTAAAAAGATCTGAGTGTTACAAACTGATGTAAATTACCACTAAATGACAGAGGTTAAATGTTACTGACAGTGTTCATCTGAGGATGATCTAAACTATCATACATATCATACATCTAAACATTTACAAGTTATAAATATGGTGTATCTAAAGAATTACAAGTTACAAATTTGATACATCTAAGGAATTACAAGTTACAAATATGGCATATCTAAGGAATTACAAGTTACAAATTTGGTATAGCTAATGAATTACAAGTTACAAATGTGGTATATTTAAGGAATTACAAGTTACAAATATGATATAGCTTATGAATTACAAAATACAAAACAGGCTAGATGTGAAAGAACTCACAGAGTAGTAGCAGTTTTCATTGATGGTGATGCGACTGGCGAAACTCTCATTGTAAGCACTGATCTGCAGTGTTCGCTTTCTGCGATCTAAACTGTTCTTCTGTATGAAAAACACGTGATCAACACCCACGATCTGCAAATACATTTAAACCAATCTCAGGACAATAATTTATAAATGTGATAAACAAAGTAAAACAACTACCAATGTCTTTTACAGTTTTACACATCATCAAAATAAAGTAACAGCATTATCTTTCACTACTAAGATACCAGTCTTCTGAATAAAGTAATAACATTTAAAAATACTGATGTTATTTTAGGTTTTGATGGGTACCTTTTTAAGCAGATATGGTGCATCAACATTCAACTTGCATCTTCTTTCTACTTCGTGGATAGCACCATCTTCACTCTTGTATTCAGAAATAATATCACTTCCAAGGAAAACAGGAATCATCTTGCAGGTTGGAAATCGTTTCTCGTATGCCTGCAGCAAACAATTTATATCAGTTACAAAAATAAATAAATAAATAAATAAATAAATAAAACCTCATATCATTTTGAGCTCAAAGATAAATTATGAAATAATTATCAAACTAAAAGATAATATTAAGGATGTAATTAAAAAAAATGTATATACACATTCCATATGGTTTCTTCCTTTGACTAATACCATATATATCTGTATAAAAATGACAACAACAGCAATATGAACAATAATAACAAAATAAATAAATGAAAAGATTACATAATAAACACAGAGTTATATTAATAGTTGCTTGACTTCTTTAAAATTATCAGATTAAATAATGTTTTTGTATGGAGCTAATATTGTTGAACTTTCCAACAAAGCCAGCACAAAAGTTTATTTCTTTTACAAACATAGAGTATTAACTGAATGACATTTTCTTCCTGTGCTAACTGAACTCAACTAAAAGATTAATTAGATCAGTGTTTTGTGATCTGTCACTCTGGCAACACTACTGAAAGTAAATTTATTTTTTATTTTCTCTGTTGTATTTGAAATGTTTTTAAGCTTTCAGGAATTAAAACTGATTAAGGTTTTGTGAATTACAGATCCACTTTAAAGAGATTCACCTGTACTGCAGTATTTAAATAAAATAAATTACTTGCTATTATACTGCTGATGTGCTTTACATGTTTTTATTGTTGTTGTTTTTTTAATCATATAATTTGTGAATTTGTGGCAAACAATTTCAGTTATTATATACACAGTTGTTACACTACCTGTAGTGTGTATTTATTTACAATAGTTGAAATATTTTTGGCATATTTGGTACGTGATCATGTTATAAAAATAGAACCATTTGTTCTATAATTCAAATATTTATTAAATGATGTAACTGTGACTTCTTCAAAGTACAAAGTGAAAATCATTATTTTAATTCCTACAACAAAGAAAAACATTAATGAATTTTTGTTTTATATTTAATTTTTTTGTCTGATAAAATCCTACAAGTGAGAATATAAACATTTAAAAGTAGGCACAACACTGATACAGGCTCTCAGTTATGAAGTGTCTTTAATATGATCATTTGCTTAATTTTCAAAATCTATTTTCAGATTGCTTTAATATGTTGAAGCATTATATTTCCGTGAAAAATGTTAGATCAGGTATATTCTGATAATTACACTGTTTCAAACTATATCTAATTTAGTTTATTTTAGTGAAATAAATGATATTACAGTATTAGTGATCATAAATTAACTGTAATATTATTGAACAAACCAGAGATTAGCATCAAGCTGGTGGAAATAAATGTAAAGTTCTTGTTATATATTCAGACACTGTTTTTTTTTTTTTTTTATATATAGTAATTTTGTATAGAAAATGGCTAAATAGTAAATAAATAAAATTAGGAGGCTCTCAAGTCACTTTCTACACACCTTTCTCTAACTGAATAATACTAAGGAAATACAATGAAATGCTTAAAATTGTAATCACAATGTTTAATAACAATAATGAATAAACAAACAAATAATTTATGGCTTTTAGTATTTTAAATCAATTAAAAGTTAGCGAACTGATGTATTTAATATATTAATAAAATCATTAGACATTTATAAACCGGTTCAAACTGATCAATACTACAAACTTGAAAGTAACAAAGTGCATTTTTATTTCAATGAATTTGAAATCATAAAATCATTAATAATTTAATTAATTCAATTATTCAGTTTATTGAAACAGAATCAGGAAAATGTACTCATAACAATTATGACATACATTAGTGCAAAGCATATCTAAAAGGCGAAGACAGATTAGCCTGAGTTAAGTAGATAAATTCATTTTCCATTAATGTGGAATAAGTTTAATCGAAACTGAAATAATCGTAATAATGACAGCTGTTTTCACGACTGACCCTTGACACTTTCGATGAGATGTGATAAAAAAAATTCAACATAAACTTACCGCCATGACAAGCTCAAATGGATATTTATACACCCGTACGGGTGACTGATATTTCTGTACCATGACGGACAATCCTTGAAAGTTACAAACTATTGATTATGTCAAATTAAAAAATATAATTTATCCTTCAAATGCCATGGCGCCATTGTTCTCTATCCTGTTGATATCTCCTACGTTGTTTCTGAAGCACTCACCAATTCATCGCATCCTTCCCGAACACGAATATTTATGTTTCGTGAAAACTGAAATAAAGATTTACTTCAAAAATATGATAAATTCTAATTATATAGATATAATCAGTCATTTTCTAATTAAATGATGCCTAAAAAAAAATTGAATATAATTTGCTAAATCGTTGAGAATTTCTTTCGCGTCGACGTTTTGTTTTAGATTTAATAATAATAATAACAACAACAACAACAACAACAACAACTACAACAACAGCAACAACAACAACAAAAATAATATTTGTAAGATGGGAAATATCAAGTAAACTTTTTTATTAGAAATCAAAGTCGGTGTTAGTATTGTTCTCCAAGTTTCTTTTATACAATATTTCATTGGATCTTTTTTCAAACGGTTTCATTGGCTGATGAGCTATAGTGTATACATTATTCGATCCTTTCCCTTCATATTTAAAATGTTATGTATATTTTATTTATTTCAACAAACATTATGAAACTGGTTCGCTGATGCAAAGCTGGGATTTACCACCTTACTAAGTATGCCACTCAAACGGGTTTTCCTTTATAACGTCGCTAGGCGACGTTGCGATTTCTGATCCATGTGACGTACGTGAAACATTATTATTATTATTATTATTATTATTATTATTATTATTTTAATGTATTTATTATTTTCAATAATGTATCTCTTTATGCATGATTATCCTATTTTATAATTTGTAAAATCTTTGGCTGTGTTGTTCCTGGACTCTTAAAACTATATGTTTTATGTAAATGTTTTTGTCAACCAAAACTTTTACTAATTATGGTCTCTAGTAAACACACACACACACACACACACACACACACACACACACACACACACACACACACACCAGTCTAATATTACAGAATACAATTTTGAAATCTGTTCACGTTAACCGTTATTTTGTTTACAAAACAGTCTGAACTATGACAGCTGGTCCAGTGATTTTTTTATATCATTGTATTATAGATTGTTATTACTCAAAATGTGAGTTTTGTTCTGTGTGAATGACTGACATATATCTGCGTTCTATAACAGAACATTGTTAATTTATCACGGAAAACACAACTGTCTCGCGTGTTATATCAAACTGCCAATCAGTCTCTGTGTACTGGGATCGGTTCCCGCTAACAAACTGTTTTTAAACGATAACATTGTTACTTCACTTTTAAAAATAGCTAACCATCTAACATACTAACACTACAACACACTTCTTTTGCCGTTACATACCACATTCTAAGACTGTCTCGATGAAATATGTTTCTGAATTATCAGTGGTAGTACAAATAGTAACTGTTTAACTTTTAAATGTGAATGACTGGTTTACTGATGTTGCAGGAAATATGTAGCAGAAGAAAAAAACAATAAGAGGAATCAGTGCATTTTTGTGAATTCAGGAAAAAAAAGAGAAAAGAAAAAAAAGTTCAAAACATTGTTTGGCTATTCTTTTATGATTCATTCACAACATCATGAAATATATTTAGAAATTTTAATGAATGAAAATTCATATTTTTTTATTTTTCTTATTATTTAAGACACTAGGATTGTTAGTAAGAAACTGTAACAAAGCAAATAATAATAATAATATTGTGAAAATTGAAATACATAAAATAAATAAATAAGTAAATATATAAAATAAAAATAAAAAGTAATAAATAAATAAATAAAGAAAGAAAGAAAGAAAGAAGAAATATATAAAATTATTCTCCATCAGTGCTGACACCCAATGGTCAGAATGATATAATAAAGTAACGTACTTGGACTAACATTAGCATGTGTGTGTACATCCGTGTGTATATGCGTGTGCGTCTCTATAATTGTATATGTGTGTTTGTCTCCAAGATTGTGCCTCTTTCTGTGTGTATGTATACTGTGTGTGTCTGTGTGTTTGTGTGACTGTGTATTTGCATGAGTGTATGTCTCTGTATGTCTGTGTGTGTCTGTGTGTATGTATGTATGTGTGTTTGCATGGGTTTGTGTCTGTGTGTTTGTGTGACTGTGTATTTGCATGGGTGTATGTCTGTGTGTGTATGTGTGTGACTGGGTGTTTGGCTGACTGTAAATGCATGGGTGTATGTCTGTGTGTTTGTGTGACTGTGTAAATGCATGGGTGTATGTGTGTGTAAATGTGTGTCTGTGTGTTTGTGTGACTGTGTAAATGCATGGGTGTATGTCTGTGTGTGTAAATGTGTGTGTCTGTTTGAGTGTGTCTACGCTATGGTATGATTAAAATAGCAATTTCTTTTGTTAACGATGTTTTCATTTCTAATTCGTATTTTAGAGATATTCGTTCAGACTTAATTTTGACGTAAGTCGTTGGCGTGATTCTGTTTATTTCGTGACGTGTGTGTGTGTGTGTGTTTGTGTGTGATTAGCACCACTTGATCTAATTTCACAGCTGAAGTATTCCCAGTTGACGTAAAGCAGAGGACTAGGTTTTCTCCCACACAGTCTTCTTTGATCCCAAGCTGAATTAACTGTTGTAGCAAGAGTTAGACCTCTACACGTTTGCTAATTCTATTTTATTTTAAGTAAGGCCAAAATTATTTGATATTCTGACTTACAGATCCACAGATTCGATTTTTCTTATTTTAGAAAATAGAAATAATTAGTTTAATTAGTTTTATTATATTCTGCCAACAGTGTACTCGTCTTTATAAAAGTATAATAAACTGTAAAGGAACAACCATAACTGACCGCAGACAAGGGAAATTAAAAAAAAAAAAAAAAAAAAAATCCAACGTTTTAGATAAATTATTCCCTGATTTGTGAGTTATGTCATTAATGAGTGAAATAAGTAAATTCTCAACTAAAATTGACCCAGCTGGAGAAGGGAACGATCTAGAGTACAGTGGCTATATAGTAGCTGGTATAACAACACACGAAGCTATAATTTAGTAGATGGAGTATACATTGCTTTGTTACTTCACTCTCTGATGGTTTGTGATAGCTTTTCCAGACGTAGCAAAACGTGTGTATATTCATTTACTGCCTGTAGCCAGTGGCCCACCTTCTTGGAGACTCACATACTCATTACACAGTTCCCACTTAACCGTACAGTCTAATAGCCTATTACATAATTCCCACTTGATTTAATAATATTTTATTAGATGAAGTGGGCAGACACCAAATATCTGTATGTATGTATGTATTACTGTCTGTGTATGTTTGTGTGTGTGTGTGTATATATATGTGTGTGTATCTGTATGTGTGTTTTGTACAGAACAGTTGATACAGATATTACTAGTAATTTCTTCATCACAAACTGACTCCGTCCAAGTCCACTTAATAACTAAAGAGTTTTTATTTATTCTGTTTTCACTGTTCAGCGTGTAGTAAAAATGTTGACAATGTCAAATTTAATAAGCATGTGAGTAAATAAATAAAACAAACAAACAAATAAATAAATAAATAAATAAATAAATAAATTTATTTATTTTCGTCGAGTAGTTGTATTTGTAAATTTGTTTCACTGGACTCATCCATGCACCGAGTCCTTCTCCACCACGAACAGCTGGGTGGGGTCTAAAGGTGATTTCACACGCTGCGATTTCTTCTGCCCTTTGAACTTGAATTGTTTTTTCTCTTTACTTATATGCTTCTCTGAAAATATTAGATAATTCGTGACAAGTAAGGGAACAAGCATTACAACACAAACACACACGTAGAAACGTACATACATACATATACTTTGCTAATGTTATTTCTTGGAGTCTTATAACCAAAATGGAATTTGATAAAAATATTGTCTCTTGTTTAAGGACTAATGATTAAAGTGTATAAAATGAAATATGCAGTTTCTCTCCTCAGATCATTCTAGTACTACATGTATAATATGCACATACATACATACATACATACATACATACATACATACATACATACACACATACATACATACGTACACGCACGCACGCAAACACACACACAAGTACACGTGTTTCAACTACTTACGTTTGTTCTCAGTTGCTGGCACTTTAAACAAGTATTCTGGAAGCCAGTCTCGAATGAGGCCGTGGTAGATGTTCGTCAGGACGTTAATCAGACCATACGGTGGCTGAACTTTCTGAATGTTGTCTCTGATGATAGTCATGCTGCTGTTCATGATGGCCTGGAACATGGTCAGCAAGACGAAAACCAGGAAAAACACCAGAGTCAGAAAGTAAATGTGTGCCCAGACTGGTGCCACTAATATTAGCTGACCCATGCTGTTCTTGCCCAACATGTACGTAAAGATAGTAAACATTGACTCGAAGACAGTGTGGTAGCCGCGGTAATAGGCTGAGAAGAGGATGTAGCCGCTCAGGACGTAGGCGAAGAAGACGATGCTGAAGACGACGCCGAATCCAGAAAGTTCCCTGCTGGAGTAGGACAGAACGGCGGCGATGACGGTGACACGTCTGTTGTAGCCGAGGATTCGGAGAAGTCGAATAGTCGTGGTGAAAAGCAGAGCGCCCAGGACTTGCACGAAGAGCGTGTCCCAGATAGCGATGTGCTGGAAGTTGGCGAACTTCTTCGGGTTTTCTCGGAATCGTTTTAACGTTTGAGCAGCGTTCAGTTCACGAAGCGCGTAGATCACAACCGCCGCCAGGCACCAGATGACGGTGACAAAATCCAGCGTCTGCCAGACGTGACAGAAATACTTCAGTTTCTGTTGAAACAATTTCTTAACGATTTTCACTGTGAACATAAACATTATCACAGCGACGATCACTTCGCACAGCAACACGTACGCACCCAGTGAGCCGAGATGCTGGGCAAGTCTGAAGGTGACGATGTCGTGCCACACTTCAACACCCCCAGTTTCTACGAACTCTGCCGCCAGACGACAGTAAGCCATGATGTTCACGTGAGGGTTGTACAGAGTGAACTCCACGAACACAGCCCGCGTCTGTCTGTCCAGCCACGACTTGGCGTGAAGCTCCTTCATCATTTCCGTCGACACGTCGTAGTTGACGTTCAGTTCAAGCATGTAGCCGCCACCGCTGTATATTTTGTACGTCCCAGCGACGGGGATTCCCCAGACATCACTGGGTTTAGTGTACCTCCAGGCTGGTGAGGTGAAATGGTTTGGTATTTCGTTTAACGGACATGGCGGTTTTCTCCATCCGAGGCAATAGTTGTTTGTTTCTTCACCGAACAGAGAGTACGAGCCGTAAAACTCCTTATCTGAAACCAGACTGCTGTATTTCTTTCCACAGAACGGCGTCTGACCTAAACAAATTAATAAAGAGATCAGAGAGAGAGAGAGAGAGAGAGAGAGAGAGAGAGAGAGAGAGAGAGAGAGAGAGAGAGAGAGAGAGAGAGAGAGAGAGAGAGAGAGAGAGAGAGAACGGATCTAGAGAAAGGAATGTATAGAGAGAGACTTAACAAAACAAAAAACATGCTTATTTTATCTGTTTCGAATTATTAAATATCATTTAATTAGTAAAACTCAAAAGATTTTGAAACGTACACTGTGGCATTCTGTGCTGTCGAATTCTCGCTGGACCCACACGGAAGTTGACGAGATCATCAAAGAACAGTCTGGAAGTCCACGGCAGACGAACGCCTCGAACGTCCCGCTCGGGAAAAAGTCTTGGAACTAATGTTTCATTTGTCCAAGTGATGAAATCAGCGTACGTCTTTATCTGATGAGGAATAACTTTTTTTTAAAAACAACAAGAAAAACAACAAACAAAAAAGAATAAATAAATATATATAAAAAAGTAGAACATAAAAAAAAAAAAAAAAAAAAAAAAAAAAAAAAAAAAAAAAAAAAAAAAAAAAAAAAAAAGAGCTATGAGAAAATAATGCTTTAAACAAAAAGTTGTACAAAACTACACAAATAATGCTTTACACGAAACAGTCTGTTTTCTACGCGTTTAGGATTTGTACGGACTCACTGATTGGAAAGGATGCTGGACACTAGGACCGCTGTACAGATTGCGCTGGATGTGTTGAGATATCGTGTACGACCTGTCGTCTCTGTTTGCAAACGACAGGCTGTAGAGAGCGAACAGAAAGACAATGTACTGGATGAGTTCAAACAAAACACTCTGAGCCTTCATCTCTTTCAGTCGACGTCTTCTGGCCTTGGCCACAACAGAGGCTGGAAGCGGCTCAGGCACAACACTGGAAGCGTCTGTAGAATAATAATAATAATAATAATAATAATAATAATAATAATAATAAGAAGAAGAAGAAGAAGAAGAAGAAGAAGAAGAGGAAGAAGAAGAAGAGCAACAACAGCAGCAGCAGCAACAACAACAACAGTAGTGGTGGCAACAATAGCAATAGTAATTGCATTAGTAGTGGTAGTAACTGTTGTATTATAATAATAATAATAGTAGTAGTAACAGTACAAGTAGTAATAGCAGTAGTAATCGTAGTAGTATTAGTAGTGGCTCTAGTAGTAAAGTAGCAGTAGTAGTGGTAGTTTTAGATATAGTAGTGGAAGTAGTAGCAATGGTAGTACCAGTAGTAGTTGTTGTAGTAGTAGTAGAGGTAATACCTTTTGTTTACAATGATTTGAAGAATAGAAAAGGCTGTTGCGACATATTTTAGCCATTACATAAAATAAAAATAAAACACAAGACAAAGAACAAGAGGAAATCTGCAGTGTTGTTCATTGAGACGTGTTTACCGGCTTCTGTTCGTCCATACTTCTGTGCCTGACTTTCTACTCGATTCATGTCTACGTCGCTGTTAGAATGAAAAGGATCTCGCAGAAAGAACGACAACAACAATGCCACCAGCACAACCTATACCAACAAATAAGTAAACAACACTAATAAATAAGTAAATAAATAAATAAATATCACTAGATACAACACAACAGTAAAAGAAAAAAGTAAACAAAAATACCGGTAAATAAATAAATAAATAAACAAACAAACAAATAAATAAATAAATAAAAAAAAATAAATAAAGATTGTAGGAAAATAGATCAAAACAGACTGAGTGACTAAGTATTTGTTTATAATCATGTTTAATTGTAAGATCATCCGGCAAACAAGTGGAAAGAATGAAAGATTAATGAAACACAGCAAAGACAAAATATCCACTAATTAGGCACTTAATGAAACTCGGTCAGGTAAAAGATTGCAGCAGTAAGATATGTTTTTGTGTTAACCTTCTCATAGACATAAAAGTACAAATCTGTTTCTATTGTTACTATGTAATGGACGCAAACCTTTAAAGGATCCATCAGTACGATACTCTCTAGGAAGCAGAGAAGAAACGACGTCAGCCACGCCTCTGATGTCGCCTTACCCCACTGCATGCTATACAGGACTAGGAAAAACCACAAGTGACGACAATAGAGAGAAGTAGAAACCAGGCAACGTACAGAATGAAATGTGGAAGTGGTTTGTTGTGATACCTCACCTGAATAATAATAATAATAATAATAATAATAATAATAATAATAATAATAATAATAAAAAAAACACAAAATATACGTCTTTTAACATTAACACTATCATGCTCTAATTCTGTTTCTTGTCTTATAATGTATTTATGGCTGCAGTAAAATCCTATGTTCTCACCTGCAGAACATCATCTTCGTCGACATCATCATCATTCAGCACTACAACGTCAACATTATCACAGTTCTTTTCTGATAACTTGCTTTTCTTTGGTTTACTCGACTTAAACAACACCACTAACAACACCGTTGGCGGCATCGTCAACAAAAGACTGATGGTGGACGTATAAAATTCCGTCATAGAAAACCGAAGAATGCCGATCCTGACTTCGTGTCGAATCGTTTCTTCGTCTTCGTTCTTCGCCGCCTCTTTGTAGAACATGGCGCTGGAGATCATGACCAGAAAGAGCAGAGCGAGGCAACAGGAAACGCGCTGCACGCGCGTGAACGTGCATCTCTGTGGTCTGACGAAGACCGAGAGCCAGAGATGCGTGTCAGTGATGTTGAGACGTGTGTGTTCGGAAAACAGTTTGTCAAACGTCATGAATTCGTCTCTGACCACAACAGGCAGGACCACGTCCAGCTGTCCGTCGTCCTTCTCCACCGACAGCCATCTGTCACAGGTGAAGATGTACCTTTGAAAACAACAGTGTAAATCCTGTTTTAACTTAATGAAGAGTAAAGTAATAAAACATCTCGTCACAAAATCTAAATATTATTTTATTGACATAAAAAAATATCTGCATTCAGAACATGATCAGATAAATATTAGTCTATTTCCAGCAACAAAAGAATAACAACAACATCGACGGTAACAACAAAAACAATAATAACAATAACAACAACTACAATAATAATAAAAACAACAACAACAACAATAATAATAATAATAATAATAATAATAATAATAATAATAATAATAATAATAATAATAATAATAATAATAATAATAATAATAATAATAATAATAATAATAATAATAAAATGAAAGTCCGTTGTATCCGTTCTTCTGTTTAAACACTAAAATTTTAATTTTTTATTACAGCGGTGACAGGTCACTTGATCAAATGTCCTAACAGTTCTTAATAACACAGAAATAGCTCAGAGCAGGTCAAGTCGTGTTTGTAACTTGATGACAAGTCACTTTATGAAAAAAACGTCATATGACACTTAATATAATAAATCTTCATGATATTTGATAACGTCATAGCTGAATGCAGTACGGGACGTTAAGTTCCCAACACGCTGCAGACAATGTCAAAAATTAGATAACGTATGTTGAAAATGACGACCTCTGCAAAATACTTTCTCTGTTGCCTTTCAGAATACGAATCAATACGTCAGTCGATCATCAAACAGTTTCCACTTAAAACTACGATAAATTATAAATGCCTTTGTGTTTGAAACGTGTTAAGTTATTAAGGAATGTCTCTTTGTTAACTCTGTGACTGAAAACTGATACTCATTTTCTTGTTAACGTGTGTTTGTGTGGGTGCTTGTGTACCTATGAATATATCTATCTACGTATATACACACACAAACACACATACATACACACACACACACACATATATATGTGTGTGTGTAAGTATGTACATGTGTGTGAGCTTCCATACTTGTGTGAGTCTGTCTGTATTAAAAAACAGCTAATTAACAAATTATGTTTACCTCTTTTGTTCTTGCAGATCTTCTACGACGATCTTGTTGAGGAACCAGTAAGCGGAAGTACCGCGCCCCGAGTTGTCATGCCACACCCTGACGTGGGACAGTTCTCCGAGCGGTGCGGAAACACTCATTATAAAGTTCATCACAGATCCCGTGTCAACTGTCTGAAACAACCCACAGTAACAGAAAATCTACAACTGTTCTTATATTTGTACAGCGATAATACTACACTTCGAATAGGACACGAACTAAAATCTACCAGTAGAAATGCAAGGTAGGACGAAACAACAACAACAACCAACAACAACGAAAAAACAATGTAAAACAAAAGCCCTCTCTAAACTTAAAACTATATTTTTCTGAGACTTAATTATCAAAATTATGTAATTTATGTAATTAGTTGCTCGGTCAAGTAAATCGTGTGTGATCAGTTTTAATAACTGACTAACTTTAAAAGTAATCCACATTATTAGCAAACAATGACACAGCATAGCTTAGAAAACATGAAATGATAGTATCCAGTGACGTTTGGAGTTTCCATCATTAATTTCTGGTCCTACCTTATTTTTTCACTGGGTAACTTATGTCCTAAATTATTGGAATATCTATCTATCTATCTATCTATCTATCTATCTATCTATCTATCTATCTATCTATCTATCTATCTATCTATCTATCTATCTCTATCTGTCTGTCTGTCTATCTATATGTCTGTCTACCTAGCTTTCTATATCTAGCGGGAAAATTTAACTTCTTTCCCAACAAAAACAACAACAAAAAATTACCCTTTTTCCATCTGAGAGTTGACGAATCCCAGTGTCACCCGAATCACCAACCAGAACAAAACTGATATTAGATTTTGTTCCCGAGTTTTTTCTTAGTCCTGTGTGCACTGATATTAGGTAGAAGTATTTGTTTGCTATCACGTTGTCCTTTAAGTACCCAACTTTCCACTGAAATACAGAGATTCTGATTATCAAAAACTTGTTCGAACGTTCCAGTCAGCAAATGTGCTAAAGTAGAAATATTTTAAATGAGCGACCTCTCTCTCTCTCTCTCTGTCTGTCTGTCTGTCTCTCTCTCTCTCTCTCTCTCTCTCTCTCTCTCTCTCTCTCTCTCTCTCTCTCTCTCTCTCTCTCTCTCTCTCTCTCTCTCTCTCTCTCTCTCTCTCTCTCTCCCCCTCCCTCCATCCCTCCCTCCCTCCATCTCTCTCTCTCGTTTTCGTCTTTATTTGCTAATTCGTCAATTTTTCTCTCGTTTTTATTTTTATTTATTTGCTCCATTTATCACTATACGTGTCAATGTTGACATACACTGAGGCCAAGAATTGTTTTGCTATGACACTGTAGATGAAACCGAATTTTGTTATAAGGAAAAGCACACAGAGAACGTCTCAAGATGGAGATATTAATTCTTAAAGTTTTAAAAATAATTACCCCTTTCTGAAAAACGTTCCAAAACATCAGATTATCTGTAGTTTACTGAAGTTCATTTTGTATTTTCACTTACCCTCTCTTTGTCTTTCTTGTCCTGTCTTCGTGCCCACAATACCCACAGCACGTAGACGCAAATAATGGCAATGAGGAGACCGTAGACGCTGGCGTTGGAGACGTCAAATTTGGTGAAAACGAGAGTAAAGTCGATCGCGTTGGGCGGGACGTAGAAGGAACTGGCAAACGATCTCCCAGGAGCGTTTCGTCCACACGTACAGAACGTCTCGGCAATTGTAGAGAACTCTGATACCTGATGTAAGTCATAGTTAAATTAAAATTGGATTTAATTGCCTATAAATTTAATATAGTATTTTGTTTTATGTAACCATACCACTAAATCATGTCAGTTTTTTTTTTTTTTTTTTTTTTGCGATTTTAAATATTTGGTAATTGTCACACTGAAACCAGCCACTCGTGTTTTGTTTATTATTATAATATATATTTTTTAAATTTATTATTTAATAGCAAGGAATCTATCTGTATGCATTTTTTACCAATAAAATGACAATTACATAATAAAAAAATATTCAGCATCAGCAACATGAAAAAATTTAGCGATGCAGTGTTGAAGACGACATTAATATTTTTACCTGACAAAAATCTGTGTCCCATTTTTTTAACTTGTCATTCCACACACAACACGCGTCAGTATGAAGTGTGAACTCATAGTCACCATCATCTGAATCATATTAACAACAACAACAATAATAACCATATAGTAGTAGTAATAGAAGAAGTAGTAATAATAATAGTAGTTGTAATAGTAGTAGCGGCAGTAGTAGTGGTAGAAATAGTTGTAATAGTGATGCTGGTAGTAGTAATGGTAGCAATAGAAGCACTGCTAATAGTAACAGCAGCAACAAGGAAAGAAGCAGAAGTAATAGTAGGAGTAGTAGTAGCAGTAGTAGTGATGGCTGTAGTATCAGTAGTAGTTGTAGGAGTAGTGGTAGTGATCGGTATCAGTACAGTAGGATGACAATAGTACTAGTATCAGTAGTTGTGATCACATTATTAGTAGCAGTTGTAGTTGTATTGCAGCAGCAGCATCAGTGATAGAACTTATGATTAAGGAATAAAATAAATATTGAGGTATATATTTGACGATGCTTAGTACATCTTGAATAAATTAACCCAGAGTCTAATGTGCACAGACAAACAAACTGTTGTAATACAAGTTGTAGTTGATTTCTACAAGATTAATTAATGAAATTAAATATAATTGATAACTTACGTTCTTTGTTCTTGTCTGACATTTCTTTTGTTTGTAGGCCTTTCATCAGAATTCCTAGGTAGACGAGTCCAGGCTTCAGACTTTGAGGTGGCACGAAAGCTTTGTAACTTTGTTCGTAATCGCTGTACTCCGTTGTTACTTGTACGTCAAATTTCTGCTGGGTTGGTGGACGTGCTGTTCGTAGGAAACATGTAACGTTACGCAGTCTGTTTTGTGGTTTAATAAAAATCATGAGCGAATCATCGTGATTTCGTAGTCTAAAGCGATGATACATCAACTCGGTGGTGTCAGTCAGGGTCTCCTCAGCGCGGTATTTCTGGAAAACTGTCTCGTTCTTCCTGATGTGTATTTTTAGAGGAATGTCGAGATGATTCTGTGACTCGTCCTTCACCTTCAGAGTCAGCACTGGGGAGGTGACGCCGCGAACGTCCGCGTCGCTTCCTTGTATGTATGGATTCTTCTTAAATTCAACTGCCTGCAATAATTTTAATAGCCGTGAAGTTAACTCATCATTTGACAGATATAATTTATTTTCTGTTAAATATCATCATCATCATCATCATCATCACCATCATTATCGTCATGAATACTTTTATTATTAACAATATCGTAACCTCTAACTTCGTCATATTTCTTAATCTCTTACTTTATTGTTTTTTAATTATTAACGAAAACTGCCTGCCAAAAATAGCAAAGCATTCACTTGGAATAATACTTACAAAAAAAACCTAAAAAAATTTGTTCTTAACGCCATGAACAGTAGTTAATTAACTAATTATTTCGTCACCTGCAGCACAACACGCTGTATCGATGATTCGTGTTTCACCGTGTTGTTTTTCTCAAACGACTTTGACACTGGATCGACTGACATGGTAAAATATGACGTCACCAGAAGTTGTCGATTGTCTTTGACGTCGATCGTTTTCTTTTCCGTAACCATAGTGATGTCTCCATGACTGATTGTCAGAGAACCCTGGTCAATGACCTGAAGACTGCTCATAGTGTCCAAGATCTCTGGTAGACTTTTCTCGATATTCTTCATCAAATCTTCTGACTACAAAAAGTTAAATTAAATAATATCTGTTTTAATAAGACTCTCATATCTTTAAACAAACAAAACAAAACGAAATGTACTGATACTATTAATAACTAAACAACAGCTAACTATTATTCTGATGTGTTAAAACTATTTTGGGTTCAAGTTCTGGCCGGTGTTTTTCAAAATGTCTTTTCTTACCTTGGAAATGAGTTGAGACTTCTTGGCCAGATTGGCTTCAGCTTTCTTCTTCAACAGAAACATGTTTTCTTCTTTGTGAGTGTCTGCCGTTAAGTCAGGGGTTGGTATCACGTCGTCGCTGATGTCGGAAGGTAACAGTTCAGCAGGGTCAGGTAACGCCTTCGTTAGAATTGTGTCCATAAAACCAACGATTCCTGGAAGTAATCAGCTGTATTCGCAAACATTTGTTTTATGTGTGTGTATCTATGTGTACATGTTTTGTATGTATGTATGTATTTAATTTCAGTAATATTCATTACATATATTACTTATATTTAATAAATTTGGTTTACTTCATGTGTCGACTATGTTAATGTTAACAGCTGTACAGTTTCAGTTCTGCTGTAAAACGAACCTTGTAACGCATCCACGATGTTCACTTTGCTCGGGGAGGGTTTCTGTTGTGACAGTTGATGTAACGACTCGGATACATAGGAGAGTACAGCGCTGCTGATTATCTGAAATTCACATTCGTTTAGAAATACAGAAACTTAGTTAAAACAGACACCATAGACAAACCTGAGATATACAATTTTACATTACAGTGTTAAAAATTAAAGTTCAATCGGAATTCAATTTTACAATATAGGACGATTATTTTCAGCTGTGTATACAAATAGCGCTTTGCATACAAATAACAAACAAACAAACAAACAAACAAACAAATAAATAAATAAATAAAATAAAATAAAATAAATACATGAACCGTTTTCTCTCTGTTCGTATCTCCAACAAATTATAACAGACCCACAGAAAGGAAAGAAAGAAAAAAGTAAACAATTAAAACGTATTAAGAAACAGATGAAATAATCTGTGAAATTTCTGAAGTGGCAAGCAGTGTTTAAATGGTGGTTATAACGTGGTTTTCTACTGACAGCCGAGTGAAGAGTTGTTTTAGTTTCGTCCTCCAGGATCACGCTCATTCCGTCGCTAAGTGTGGACAGTTTGTCCTCTGACAGTTCACCGACATCAGTCGTCTGAGAGTAGACAATGTCCACCATCTTCTCCTTTGTCTGCAAACACAACACCGTCGTTAATCTTAGCTTGAATACCTACATACACTTACATTACTTACACTAATATAAAATAACTAAATGGAATGTCTATATATGTGTGTGCATAATTCACACACACATATATACACACACACACGTATGTATTATACTGCAATTATTCATACATACATACAAACATACATACATACATACATATAAACATACATGCATACATGTGCACATATACATTGATAGATTCATATATATATATATATATATATATATATGCACAAACACAAAACACAAATATATACATATACATATACACATGCAGTTGCACATGCATATACACACATAGATAGGTACACATAGATACAAATATTGACACAGAGAGATAGATAGGTACCACCTACTTACATACTAACTTATACAGACTCATATTGTGAGTTGTATTTAAGGTAGAAATATGAAATAAATGTAATAGATGGTGAAGAAGAAAGAACGGTCAGTTCAGAGAAACCTTTGATACGAGTTCAGCAGTTCTATCGTATCTCGGTGACCGGAAACTTTTCCAGAGTTTATTCCACATTTCTGATCTGTTTGACTTCATCACTACTTCAGACATGACGTTGTCACCAGCTTGCTGTCAACATGTCAACAATAATCACTTAAAGCAACTGAATGAACGAACAACTGATATTCTTGTCGAGTAGCTTCTACAATTTATAAATACAAATTATCTTAAATGAGTTAATAAATATAAAGAAAAACGTTGTGGATTTCTGGCAAATCTTAACTATGACAATTTCAGTTTATTAATAAATATCTAAGATAATATGTTTCTGTGAAGATATATAAAGTTAGAAACAAAATATATGGCATATGTTTATATAAAAACATAATTATACATACATACGTATACATATAAATAAATACATAATTTTAAAAACTCATGTATACAAATATATATATGTACACACACACCCACTCACTCTTTCTCTCTTTATCTGTACACACGCACTCACACACCCCACAGACATACGAACTTACATACAGATTTACATAGTGTTATTTATTTTTTTGGAAGTAGTGTAGTAGAAAGTTCAGTCATAGCTGCGTCTTCACTTACCACATCATTTAGAACTGAAGCCAGAGATGTGAACATGTTTACACTTTTCATCAGGTCTGCAGAAACCTCAGCTTCGCCGAATCTTTGACTGAATGAATCAATTAAACTTTTAACTGCCGTGTAACGTTCACTGTCAACTTGCTCCTCGGATAATTCATCGTGTTTTCTTCTCACTGGTGCTGAGATGGGCGAAATAATCTATAACAACGTTTATCAGATAGGAACATTTTATTATCAGACACGTTGTCATGTATTAAAATACTTGATATAATATGACAACTCGTTTTATCAAAGAAAATAGTGAATGCTGTCCAGTATAAGGGCAACTGTAAAAACGTGACATTATAATTAGACACTGAAATCAAGTCCATTATTTCCACAAAGTGACTGCTTTAAACAGTGCTGACTAAAGTAATGCGAGGTAGATAACAAAGTATACACACTGTGACGTTGACTGTGTAGTCGGTGTACTCGTGGAATGTATCAGTGACACGAACTACTAACTTGTACGTTGACGTCGTTTTGGGAAGAATTGGTAGGAAAATACGCGGAGAGGTACTTTCGTCTACAAAAATATAGTCACAATATGGTGAATAATTATTTATAAATATTTGTAAGTACAAGTATGTGTGCATGTATGCAAATGTGCATGTGTGTATATATATATGTTTGTATGCATGTATGCATGTATATATGTATATGTGTATGTATGTGTAAAAGATATATATATATATATATTCATGTAAGCTTTTATAGTTACATATATATAATATAATAGCTATGCTGAGTGTATGTTAACAGTTAAGAAAGTTCAGGTAAACAAAGAGAAGACCTGCACTAAGAAGGACGCAACTCGAGTTGTCTTTGACGAGTGTGTACGTGTAGTGCACAGGCTCCGTGTTGTCTTCGGAAACATTCCAGCTATAACCTTCGTCTTGCCAACCAGAACACGTGACCACAAAACCGGTGACAAACGCATAGCCTGAAAATGAGTCAAAACGTAATCAGCACTGAAATTCTTCAAAAATTCAAACAAATAACCTAAATACAAAGGATTGTGTTGTTCAATTTTCAGGCTACTAACCTTTGCTGATAATAAAGTATACAAAAACTCCACAGATGCAGTTTCTGTTATTATTTTCTGTATGTCTCTCTATGTATGTATAACACAGACACAATTAAAATTTCAGTACCTGTACTGGGTTGTACACTGCAGTTTCCCCCGCGGGGTGGGGTGTTAGTAAGCACTGACAAAGACGCGAAACCACGAGGGCTGTTTCCTGGCAGATCAATGGTGACACGTAAGTCGTATTTCTGTCCTGGTTCCAGAAAATACTTCTTAATCACAATAGCAGTCTGATTTATCCCTGAGTGACAACAACAACAACATCTATAATAATAATAATAATAATAATAATAAAATAAAGATGATGTTGATAATGATGATGAATGCTAATCTCAGAGGTCAGTTTTGTTTTCCAGGATTGTAAAAGTCACAAGAGAACAATAATAGTAAAAACAGAGCAGTAATAGGAATAACACTAATAGTAGTAATACTAAGAGAATAGAAATAGTAATAACAGAACAGTAATAATAATAATAAAATAGTAAGAGTAACAAAATAATAGTAATAGTAATAACAAAAAAGTAATAGTAACAACAGAATAATAGTAAGAACAGAATAGGAGTAGTAATAGCAAAATTAATAGTAATAACAGTAATGACAGTAACTGTAAGAATAGAATAGTAATAGTAATAACAGTAATAATACCAGTAACAACATAGTAATTGTAATAATAATATTAGTAATAGTAGGAACACAATGTGATGGTAATAATAGTAATAGTAATAACAGTAATTATAACAGTAACAACAGAATAGTATTAGTAACAACAGAATAATAGTAATAATAATAGTAATTGTAATAATAATAATAGTAATAGTAATAACAGCGGTATGAGATCTCCAGTCGGTGAGATAGTTGATATAAAAAATCACTTGAGACTGATTGATCAGTAGCCGTGGAAAAGGTAGAAAGGTGAAATGTGTTATATTTATCATTCAAGACTTTCTCAGAATTCATAGTTGTATAGTGTCATGTGGTTATTGAACAAACTGAAAAAGAAAGAGCAAATCTGCTGCATTCAAAATAACTCATAAAAGAAACTAATATACTTCTTGTAATTATCAGGTTTGAAATCGCGTTGAAGAGTCGCTAAACAAACACGTCGTTGGTTAATCTGAAGTCGTACCTGTGGAGGTGTTGTTGCCAAACATGGAAACGTTGACAGCGTCTCCGTCGGCGTTCAGTCGAGTGAGGAACCACGAGTATCGAGCTTGAAATCTCTCTTCTTGTGAACACGACAGACATTCGGACTCGACGGACAAATCAGACGAAACGGCAGTCTTCATTTCACAGTTGATAACACAGCTGTAATTAACATATCATATATCACATCGCATCATATCATATCGTATGTCACATATGATACATTATATCATATTGTATAATATCAAATTGTATATCATAAACCACATCACATATCGTATCCTATTATGTTACCACGTATAGCATATCACACCGCATCACTACATGGAAGAGAATAAGACAAGTAAAAACAAGATATATATATTTGTTTGTTATAATCAGAGTATTATCCAAACATATCATGTTTTAATCTGCATTTAGCGAACATTAACATATCAGACACAATCGATTTGCTAAATGTGTAAATCCATGTTTTTTGGAATGTATTGTATATAAAGTGTACGATATAAAGTTGTATAACTTTATTATAAAAATATATAAATTAAAAATGTACGTTATAAAGATGTTAATCATAAAGTAGTATGATATATGCGTATGCTATAAGGCTGTATAGTATAACAGCTTATATTTTACAGTATAATAATATTTGTAATAAAATGTAATAATATGCATTATACAGTATAACAGAATGTATAACAAAAAGTAAAATATTACAGCATGCATAATACAGTGTAAAAGAACGTATCATAAAACAGAAACATAAAAATGTATATTTACGTAATTTTCACTAGCGGTGCTCCAGAACGTAGCTGAATGAATTGCTGAGCTACATTTGACGATCTGCCTTCCCGAGATACCACGACTTGGAACAGACAACCCGAGGAAAGATTTAGTTCGCTTCGTAGCAAGAGTCTGACGCCATTTCTCACCGGTTTGCTGATTTCGTCACACGAGACAGGCTTCCTGTTGTTACGACACGCTTTCACGTCAGAGCAAAGAGAACACGTCCAGACAAACGTCAGCTGATTCGTGTTGCCAAAGCCAAGTTTGGGATCGTAAGAGAGCGAGGCTGCATCAACAACAACGTCTTCAGCTGGAACAACTCTGTGTTCGCCTCCGTCTATCTGCGCTATCAGAGGCGCGTCGATGAATTTAATATACATGCTTTCCTCCACCCAGTTATCAAGAAGAAGACCAAACGATACATTTAGAGTCACTTGATGGAGTCCGGCTCTGAGCGCTGATCTGTTAAACAGCAGAATGCCAGAACGAGTGTGATGTAGTAACGAAACGTCCTGCCAGAAACCACGCTTCGTTCTCCTCCGTACAGTCCACTTGTATACGGCGTTCTTAGAGTAGCACACTACGCCAATACGTTCCTTCATTTCTAGTTTGTAGTGGGTGTACACTACAAGAGGGGTGTAGCTGTCAGAGTACTGGGGGTCAAATAGCCTGTCTCCACTGAAACACAAATTGATTACTGTAACGTTCCGCTCCCATGTTTTGGAACCCAGGGAGTTAGAACAGAGTACAGTAACTCTGTGTCTGCCCAGTGTCTGGTAGCGATAAGGATAAGTAATGGAAGATGCCGAGGAAAGATTTATAGTTATATTGCGTCTGAAATGATCAAATTCTCCAAACGTCAGCAGACACACGACATTCCTAACAGGCGGTTCTTCGTTTCGCATTGTTATGTTAACTGTGAGAATACCTGGAGGGTGTGTCACGTGTTCACCTGCCTCTATTAACAAGCTGTCTAGATCGTAGTCTACTAGTAGCGGATTTCTCAGAATCATCTTGTCAGAGAATGTTTCGTTACGTCCAGTAAGACTAGGATGAAATGTTCCAGCTTTGTCATAAACATGATAAAGAGACTCTCTGTTTTTCAAAACCTCTTCACGACCGTCGTCAAACGACAGGATCAGAGCGAGGCTGCTGCCAGACGGAACATCAGCAGTGAACGTAAAGCGATCTTTCTGAACTCGTCCCCGGCTTTTATCAACAAACAACAACACTGTCCCAACTCGAGTTGGAAACATCAGCGTCTTTTTGACGTTGTTGTAGAAGACGTTAGCTGTAACTCTGTACACGCCCCTACTGCTGAACAAGTGTGACTGCAACCACGACGTCAAGGGAATCACTTGTGACACACTCGAGTCGTCAAAGTCCCAGATAACGGAGGCGTTGCGCGGTGGGTGCACCAAGCCGCCAGAGTCGAGCCTGAAAGTGACGTTTACAGGAAAACTTGTGACAGAAACAGTCTCAGCTAAAACTGCTTTTAACTTGTCTGTGTCGAACACACTCAGACTGACGACGCTTTCATACTCACGAGTTTTAACTTTTGTACTGCACACAACAACCGCTTTATATGTCCCTTCTCTACTGTACGTATGTTCGAAAAGCAAGGCTTCTCCGTAATGTACAGTTAAAGGCTTTTGAACCGCGATGTTGTCACCGAACTCCATTCTACATGTCACGTTTTCTGGGTCTGTAACATTTTCAAGCACGGTGAGCGAAAATATAATGTTTCCATCGGGTATAGGAAAGGTAACATTATTGGGTTTGAGATCCAGTTTGGGAATTTCACTCTTTTCTATTGTTATATTTATCTTGCTTTCCATCCTATGTGCAGGATTATAAAAAAGGCAAGAAACCAAAAAAATTCCGGCTGTTTTATATTCGTGTCTGATCGATTCTGAATCTTTCCACAGTTTCAAACCCATACCTTCATTAGTCTCGTTTTCGCCATCACCAAACTGAATTAGAAAAATGAAACTATAATTGGGCGTGTCAGTAAACCTGAAAAGAACGTCTTCACCTGTAAACAGAGTTCCGTTACCAACCTGACACCTCACTGCCAGCTTAGACCACACCTGTAACCGATACGACTGCCACACGGCGCTCACCTCGGACGTGAGGTTGACGCTGACGTTGTATGTACCTTGCTCGTTGTATGGGGACGTTTTATACTTTTGTTGAATTAACCGTCCTTGGTTTATGAGAATCAGGATAGAGATGTCTTTTTGTCCGTTTCCATGGCAAAAGGTCACGTAGACGGTACCCATTGGAGTATCAGCTAGCACTGACTGGAATATACGGAAGACTAAATATTCTCCAGGCTCAATTGTTAACAGTGTAGGCTCAACAGTAATTCCATTAACGGGATAGATCACGTGCATAATAAAGGACGCGTATATCTGCTTTACTTCATTTGCCACTATGACGGTGATGCTGATGTTGCCAGCTGTGTGGAACGTATCGGTGTGGTTTAAAAGACACGGCGTATGGACGTTGTCGCTGTAGTCGTACAACGTGGATCTCGTTTCGTTGACCATCCACTCGGCGAGGAGAGTCGTCCCAGCTTCCAGCGCTGCCGTCATCACAGCGGGGACGCCGACACTGGCGTACTGGTGGACGTCCACAGACAAGCCGTCGGGAGGCACGTCGTAGTAAGCAAACAGCTCCAGGACGTCTTTGTCCCGGGTTCCCAGCTCCACTCGGATCTCGTGCACTCCGTAGTAATCACCAAACGTCTGCGCTGTCAGGAAGATCGTCAGTCGCCGGCCTTCGCGTCTCACGTTTGTCACTTCTCTGTTCCACTCGGCTGAGCTGAGGTCCGAGGCGTTGTCGTTCACGTTTAGTGTCACCGTGTACACCAAGTCTTCAGGTTCACTCGACTGGTACGTCACCGTCACGTTGTAGTCGGAGGAGTCGTACGGTATTCTGCTGATGTACTGGTCACCGACTACTCGTAGACCGAAATTTGAGTCGTTGTGAATGCTGTTACAAACACGGCAGAGTTGTTCACTAGATCCCTGACGTATATACTCCAGCAAGTGAACGAGTGCTGTGAATTAACATGTAAATATAACAATAATAATAATAACAATGATTATTATTATGATGATGAATATGATTATGATCATTACAATTATAAGAAAAATAAGAAAAACCACAAACAAAACAAAAAACGAAATGAAATACAAACACGTTACAAAGAAAATATAAACTAAACCAAAATAAATAAATAACAAAACAACAACCAAAAAACCAGCAACAACAACAACAACAACAACAATAATAATCTATTTAAAAACCAGACAAAATAAGCAAACAATAATAAAAACACAACAATCAAACAATAATATTTTTAAAAAAGATAGCTTTTAACGAATTATATTTTGTTAATGCAAGAAACTCAGAGATATTGAAACTCAAATTATGTGTAAATGTAAAAGTTAGTGATTTAAGTGAATAAATAAAGTTACTTTCGTAACTGAAGTAATATACAAAAATTACACTTTAGTAACACAAATGATATATAAATATTACAATTCAGTAAGTCAAGTTAAATATAAATAATATATTTTGGTAGCTCGTTATATGTAAATATTATACTTTAGTACCTTAAGTGATATATAAATATTACAGTTCAGTAAACGAAGTAATATATAAATAGTATATTTTAGTTACTCAAGTGATATGTAAATAATTATACTTTAGTACCTCTCTCTCTCTCTCTCTCTCTCTCTCTCTCTCTCTCTCTCTCTCTCTCTCTCTCTCTCTCTCTCTCTCTCCCCCTCTCTCTCTCTCACACACACACACACACACACACACACACACACACACACACACATTTCGTAAATAATGTGGCATACTTTAATGACAAAGATTTCTGGAAATCAGTACATTTTATTACAGCTAAATAAATGTAAGTAAGATATTCTAGAAGTAATCACAGAAATGTAACTATGCACGAACTAACCACTTACCCCAGATAAGTCGCACTGTGGCACTAAATACACGCATGTTGGCCGAGTGACAGCTGCGGTTTAAAGAACAGCTTGTATCTTTACAGTTTAAAGAACAGCTTGTATCTATACAGTTTAAAGAACAGCTTGTATCTTTACAGTTTAAAGAACAGCTTGTGTCTATACAGTTTAAAGAACAGCTTGTGTCTATACAGTTTAAAGAACAGCTTGTGTCTATACAGTTTAAAGAACAGCTTGTGTCGTGGTATTTATACAGCGTGTTAATTATTAAACTGAGTCGGTATCGTGTTACTGAACGTTGGTTTATGTCTTGAAAAAATCTTACTTTTATGCAAGTATGAATATACATATGTATGTATGTATGTATGTGTATGTGTGTGTCTGCGTATATGTGTGTCTACGTATATGTGTGCATATGTGTATGTATGTATATATGTGTGCATGTGTACATGTATTTATGTATATATGTGTGTATGTATATGTGTGTATATATATATATATAATATAAATGTATATATATATATATATGTATATATATATTTATATATGTATCTACTATAGATATGTGTGTATGTGTGTATTTGTAGTTATGTATGTAGGTATGTATATAAAAATATGCAGTCCATTCTTTGATTTATTATGGCTCTGTATAAGATGTTTGTACATCGTCAGTACTTGCTTATCTAGAAACACGTATTCTTCTGTATTAATAAAATATGTATATATGATGATATTTGCGAATACAATTTTAAATCAAATATTTATGTAAATGTTTGACCGATTATTTTCATTTTCTCTCTCATAATGTCAATAGCAGATCTGTTTGTAAATGTAATAATATACTATTTACACACACACGCACGCACGCACGCACACACGTATTTGCTGTATGTTTCTAGATGTTGGAGCAGATCATCTACCATAAGTAATTTGTGTGTGTTTTGGTTACAGTTTAATATTCAGGTGATAATACACATTTCACAGATCCTGTTCAGGTTTGTGTTTTTTTTGTTAGTAATTTCTTTTGACTTCTAAATACAGTTTTAGTTGATCAGCCACGTGGTTCCCTGGTGCACTGGGCTAATGTGGTGAAAGTGGTGCTGGGGACCAAATGGCTGTTTTCTGTGGGCTTCGATAAACCACTTTGGGGTTCCATGGCCAATATGAACCTAATGGGTGGGTCACTGGTCCCTTACCCAGGGGCACACTGAGCCCTCAGGGACTTTGTTATATCAGTGACTCCTATAACGATGTTGTTGAAGGCAACCTATCAAACTTGTAATCGAGAGCAATGACGCCTCTATAAGCATTAGCAGGTTTTCAATAAACAGCTATAAATGACCAAATATCTTAAACATGGCTCATCTGACCCCAGTTTCCCTATTAACTGAACTGATTTGATTATTTGTTCATTATTTAAGAATATATAATTAAGCTGAATGCTAATAAATAGGATTAATAAATATTTTATAAATGTTTTGTTATTTGTTATTAGACGCCTATCTTTGCTAATAATAAAGTTCTTAACAAAATGCTTGTGGAGAAACAAAGAGAAATTGTTTTGTATATACCTAGAAGCGTATTGGTTTTTTCGTTTTTGTTTCTTAGTTTCTTTTCTTTTCTTTTTTCTTTTTCCTTTTTTCTTTCTTTATTTCTTTGTTTTTTTTTTTTTTTTTTTTTTTTTTTTTTTTTAAAATATATTTTGAACACATTTTATTGTATATTATTCACAAACCTAGAAAAAAGATAAGAGCAAAACCCCAAAAAATCCAAACGAAGTTTATCGATCAGTCTTCAAAGAGAAATAATTAATAGCTATTTCTTGTGATAACAACGTCTTCATTTCTAATTCATATTTTTGAGAGATTTTGTTTAACACATAATTCTGACGGGAAATGAAACTTGTTTCTGATAAAAAGAAAAAATGCTTTTTAAATTTTATTATTATTATTTTTTTTTATCAATATATCAATAATTCCGGTTATGTTTGGACGTGTATGTGTGTGCGTGTGTGTATGTATGTATGTGTATATTTTCGGATTTGAATATTCTCTGTCTTTTTAGACTGCGCTTGGACAATAATTTGGAAACGCACAGGCACAGGAGGACAAAGTCCAATCACAACCTCACAAACCCCGTAGTTATTTTGAGAAGGAATAACATGTTAATATTATAAACACTTTGAGAACAGAAGACGGAATACATTTTAAAACACGTTTATTAAACATTAAATTTGTATACAGTACTGTAACAGAGAATTACACTGTAATCGATACACAAATCACAGAATATACTTTATGAAATAAATAAATAAATAAATACGTAAACAAAGAAACAAATAAGTAAGTAAATTAATAAATAAATAAATAAAAAAGAAAGCCATGAAAGAAAGAATAAGTATAAAGCTGAATAACCCGATCTGACAAAGGATCATGATTAACCTCATGCATTTATATAATAATAATAATAATAATAATAATAATAATAATAATAATAATAATAATAACAATAATAATAATAATAATAGTAATAGTAATAATAATAATAATAATGATAATAATAATAATAATGATAAAATCAATAAAAATCATCGAGCTATAAAAAGTACAATTACGTGAACATCTACGTTAACGACAACAACAACTACATCTACAATAAAGCAACAACTGCAATGAGTCAATACAACATAAATAACAGTTACATCTAAAGATAACCTTGAGTTAGGCTATTGTTCTCATTATTCATAATTTATTAGTATATGTAAGAAAACAGTATATTCATCTTTGCTTTTATTAATAAGAAATCTCATATTTTTCCAGTTCATTATCTGAATTATCTTATTTAAAAAAGAAAAAGAAAACTAATCTATATGATATTGATAATGATAGTAATAGTAGTAGTAGTAGTAATAATAATAATAATAGCAATAACAACAACAACAACAACAATAATAACAATAATAATAATAATAATAATAATAATAGCAACAACAATAATAATAATAATAATAATAATAATAATAATAATAACAATAAAAAAAATAATAATAAGTAAAATATCATAGACTGTGTAATTCAACATCAATAAACTGTAAAATCGCCAGCTGGCAGCTCTAACATGATTTTGATAAAAGTTTAACAAACTAACGTTTGAGATCACTTAGTCTGAATGTCAGTGCATTAAACAACTATAAACCTGATTTCGAATAGGAATTGTCAGTTTGCACGCTTATATCACAGCTAGTTTTATATTAACAAAACCAAATAGCATCTCGACATTGTTCCTCTGATGGGTCAGTAATACTTGCTATATTTGCCTCTACAAGTATTCATTACGAAGCCTGATTATGTCTAAAAGCAGCAGTAAAGACAGCACGCACCATAGAGTAACCATGGTAACTACCGCGGTAACAAAAACTGAGTTAATACAATTTTGCACAAAATAAATATCGCACGTGAACAACTAATATTATACATCTACAAAAATTATTATTATCTCTGAGCGTGTATTTGTGTGTGTGTCTGTGTGCGTTGGTATGTGTGTGTATGTGCGTGTATCTATGTATGTATGTAAATATACGTGTGTATGTATGTACTTATGTGCATGTCTCAACATGTGTACATACACTGATATATGTAAGTATTTCAGTTTTGCATGTATGAAAATTAGTGGTCAAATTATTTATTTCAGTTATCTGTACATTAACAATTTAGTAACATTAAAATGTCTTATTTAGCTTATTGTAAATCAATGATGAAGTTTTCTTCTACTTCAGATCATGTCTCTTTCTCACTTCGCTGTCCGCTATTTGTCGAAATGTTGATATTATCGTTCTGTGGTCAATATCTGGTAAATATTAAAAAAAAGAGTCAATGTTCGATGCAGAAAACTCACATAAAATATATAATTGTATAATGAGCTATAGAATTTTGCAAAAAACAACCCTCTTCAGTAAACAAAAAAAAAAAAATGAATATAAAAAACATAAAAACAAATTGAAAATAAAATAAAATAAAATAAAATAAAATAAAATAAAATAATATAAGAATACATAAAAAATGTATACATGTATATGAATGTGAATGCTGTATTTAATATGAATAATATTCGTTTTGTTTAACATTTCAGCAGAAGATTCCTGGTTTCCTCACCTTGTTTTGATTGCAAAGTACCATTTTTCTTCTTCCCTGTGACGATCTCTTTTGCAGAATTCCACAGATACGTGGTCAGTTCAAAGTCTCGGTCGCATCCTCTTTCTTCAGCAAGCATTGCCATCGTGTCCAGCAGTATTGTCATGAAGATGTTGGCGAGGGTGAAGGTGACCACCACGATGAACGTGATGAAGTAAATCAGACCAAACCAGCTACTTTCTGCTGGGATGGTCATCTTGGTGAATCCAGCGTGACCAAGAACTCCAGAGAAAAGACTTTCCAAACACGTGATGATGTCTTTGTACTCTTTAGAAAAGGGACCGAAGAAAATGAGGCCGCACATGGCGAAAGCAAACAGGACAAGGATAACGTAAAAGAAGAAGCCAGGAAGAGTTTTAGAACTCTTTTTCAACACAGTGAACACAGTCCTAGTCACTTTGGTGTAGCCCATCACTTTAATGAGGCGTAGAGTGACAATAGCAAGAAGAACAGAAACCACGTAGATAAAGAAACTGTCCCAAACAGCTATGTGAAAGAAGTTGACGAAAATTCGAGTGTTTTCTCTGAACTTGGCCAAAGCTTCTGTGGTGTAGCGAAGTCTGATAAAGTACAAGACGACGGCAGTAAATGAGAGAGAGACTGTGGCGAGTTCTGCGATGTTCCAGAACTGTCTGAAGAACGACCATCTTTCTTTGAGAAGTCGGACGCAGATAACGATTACCCAAACAAATGTTGTTATAAGGAACAAAATCTCGCAGATTCGGATGTAAATTCCCATTCCACCAGTAACCTCCAAACTCCTGAATGTGAAGATGTTAGTGAAGTGTAGAACCGCGCCAGTTTCAGGAAACTCGGACAGCAAGCTGATGTAGGCGAACATGTTGAGATTGCCAGAGTACACGGTGAACTCGAGAAACACGGCTCTCGTCTGACGATTAATCCACATCGTGTCTATCAACTCACGTATTGTTTGTTTCGCCACTGCTCGACTTATGTCCATTTCGGCGATGTATCCACCACCTCCGTACACAGTCAAACCGCCAGGAATTGGAATGCCCCAGATTTTCGAAGCTGGAACAAAACTCCAAGCATCACTTGTTAATCTGAGTCCTTCTTCTGGATCACAAGGTTTCGTCGTATTCCACCCCAGGCAGTAAGTTTCTGTATCTTCGGTGATTATAGAATAAGGTGGAATGCAAGGAATATTGCCTATGTATGGCAACGAACAAACAACTGGAATAGATAATAATTTATTGTTGATTTAGTTTATATTTATTATTTCTTCTGTGTATAGAGATACATATATATGTGTTTATATGTATATCAGATTATTTTGGTATACGAATAAGTAATGATGTTTATAAAATATGAAAGAAACGAACGAACGAACGAATGAACGAATGAATGAATGAATAAATAAATAAATAAGTAAATTTAAATACTGTTACCTTTTCTTTGTCTGAGAAGCCTGAGACGAGGCGCTCCAACTCGGTAGTTAGTCAGATCTGACATGAGAAGCCGATCTTCTGGCCCCAGCAGGTCTTTGTTGAAGTTTTCCTCTGGGTACATGGCGTCTATTATAGTGTAGTTTAGCCACATGTAGTAGTCTCTGATGCAGTGAATCTAAGTGTTAAAACACCAAAAAATATAAAATTGCACTCAGTATGTCAAGCCAGGCATTTAGCCAATTCTTCAACAAGTTAATGCATCTGACCAACGTATAGTTAGTTTTGTTTGATAATGTGTATAATGACTGGATCTAGAGTGTTAAATAGCTGAACGTTTTACAGTAGTACACTGGGTGTGATACGCTGAGAATAGAAACTTACGTCGTCTTCTACCGGGAGATCTGCCTGCAGAGTCGAGTGTTTTGCATCGATGGGACGAAACAGCTGGTTCTGGAGGTTGGTGCGCAGCAGAAAGCCGTGCGGGTCTCTGTTGCTGTAGCAGATAGAACAGAGCAGAACGAGCAGGAAGACGGTGACGAGAAACTCGCTCACTGCTTTCTGCATCTTCTCGTTTTGTTTCACCTTGAATCTCACTTCTTCCACGACTTTCTCGGGAAATGCACTTCTGTAGTCCACGCGCCGCCTCGCTAAAACAAACAACAAGAAATCAGCGACATTGTCTTTAATAAATATAAACCTTCAGATGTACATGTGATCAGAGCTTTAAGAAACAAGTGTGAACAGAGCTTTAAGACATAAATGTGACTAGAATTCTAAGATATAAAAATGATGTGAACAGAGATTTAAGATAAAAATATGAACTGAGCTTGAAGGTACATATGTGAACAGGGTTTTTAGGTGGAACTGATGATACAGTGATAAAGATGTTTAAAAGGACAAACGTAACGGAGACGGGTTTTGACGATCTTTAGGTAGCACCGGTGAAAAAATTAGAAACTACAAAATATGGTGAATAACAATAGTTTCTTCTTCTTTTCTTTTTTGTTTCAACTAAAACCATCTTCTCTATTCGTGACAGTTAGCTTTATTAACGTACAAGATTAAGAAATCATTTGAAATAAATATCTTTACATTTTCTGCTTCAGCTAGTGGACTCTACTGGTTTACATGAGCATCAGCTGTGTACTTGCCCAGTCTTGCTGCTAACAGTTATCAAGTTTCAGTTGGGCATGTTATGATATTGTTGTATTCTGTTCATTATTCACTGATTCGTTTTCATATTAAACACTTACGTATGGTTTGTTTTCCAATTTTTGTGTTCTTCTCATAAATTCTCCTGAGATCAAACATAGTGGGTCGAACAACTTTGATCTTTTTCATAATGGCTGCAAATATTATCGCTAAGAAGAGAATCTGTAAACAAATAAGTCAAAATAACTAAATATTAGATAAACACATAAGCTGATTCCACAGTATTGCTGCTACTACCAATAACAGTTAACATCACACCCGAAATCTCTGAATACCGTAATATATATTCACCTTAAACGGATCGAGAACGAACATGGACTCAGCAAAGCTCATGAAGAAGGTCATCAGAAACTCTTCTGATATGTCCTTGCCCCACTCAGCGCTGTACAGGATGACGAAGAAACTAGACGCAGCTGATGCCAGGATGACGATGATCCAGGCGATGTAGACGCAGAAGTGAGGCAGGACCCCTTCCTCGTCGTCCACGATGTCTTTGATGACCAGCACCTTCTGCAGCGCCACGCTGTCCTTGTAGAACTTGAATCGTTTGAAGCAGGGTGACATCCAGTGTGACGTGTACTCCTCTGTTGATGTCTGACTCTTACTCAGCTTGGATTTTCTAAACGTAAATTTTAGAATTTGCCTCCAAAGTTTATATATATATATATATATATATATAAAAAATTACTTAAAGCTGTGAACAGAACAAGAAATTAAATCTACTGGCCTAAGAAATATGGCTAACAGAAACTATTAGCTTTATGAACAATATTAACGAAATAATACAATAACAATAACAATTATGATTACTACTACTACTACTACTACTACTACCACCACCATCACCACCACCATCACCACCACTACTACTACTACTATATCTACTACTAGTTCAACGTCTGTTACTACTCCTGCTATTACTACTCATACAACAATGAAAAGTCCAGTTGTGTTCGTCAGTTTATATGTCTTATGTTATCACTGTGCCACTTACTTGAATAAGAACATCATCATAAACACTGGGATGGCGGTGATAATGGCGCTGATGAAGGAAACCCAGATCTGAGAGACGTTAAATTTGAAAGGTCCAAGTTCAAAGTCAGCTTGCTGTTGTCGGTCTTTGAAGTCACGTGACTTAAAGAACATGGCGTTTGAAATCATCGACAGCAAGAGCAGCGCTAGACAACAACCAACGCGCTGAACTCGACTGAAGTGGCTCTTCACGGGCCTCAGTACGGTCGACAGCCAGAGATGGTCATCAGTCACGTGATGTCGCGCATGCTCAAAGAACATGGTCTTGAAATTTTTCATGTTTTCTGAGCTTCCGACTCCCAGAACCTGCTCGATTTGCCCCTCTTCGAACGACAGCCATTTGTAACAGAGGAAATCAAACCTGCACAAGTCAGAACAGAAAAATAAAGACAATTATTAAATGACCATTCTTTAAGGCGACATCGAGGGTCGATCCTGAATCGTAACACATCCTATTAACGCTTAAATCCTTTGTCATCATCAGATTTAGATACATATTAATTTACTGAAATTTTTACAACACTGTCGCCTTTGTTCAAACTAAATGTTACTGAAACAGCTGCTTTAATAAATATCAAACTGCATTTTCTAAAGAAAATAAATTAGAAAAAAGAAATAGATCTTAACCTTTCACTGGTCTGCAGGTCGACCACCTCTATTCTGTTGAGATACCAAGACGCCCATTTGCCCTTCCCAGAATTGTCATGCCAGATTCTCAGACACTGCAGGTATCCCAGTGGCAGAGGAACCGCCATGATGAAGTGAAGAACACTCCCAGCACTGAACTCCTGTATAAGAATGTCACAACACGTTTAGTAGAAGACTCACTGATTTGTACGTAGTGTTAAGTATCAAAAACTGTGTAGGACAAATCATGGACAGTAATTTCTTATATTACGATGAGTTGACGATACTCAGAAAAGTATCCACAAGTCTTAAAACTGTTTAAATATCAGCACACTTCACTGCGTAACATATCGTAATAAATAAATAAACATTACAGTTAAAAAGCTGGTTTAAATTTCGTATAGAACGTGGACATTGTAAATCACAGAAAGGGTCCGACCAGTAAAACATGACGTAAAAGAAGAAAAAAGTCAAACCTTTCGAACTCCGTCTGTGAGAACTCGTATTCCCGTCTCCCCCTCCTCTCCAGAAATATTAAACTCAATTTTAGATCTTGTACCTCCGTGTCTGATCATCCCAGTGTAAACTGTTATCAGATAGAAGTAGCAGTCATCACTGAAGTTATCTTCCAGCAGCGACACACCCCACTGTAATAACAGTAACAGTAATAATAATAATAAAACAACAACAACAACAACACCAACAATAATAATAATAGCAATAACAACAACAACGACAACACCAATAATAATAGTAATAGTAATAACAACAACAACAATGACAAACATACACTGTCTATATACACTAAGTCTACACATACTAGGTCTAAAAGATACCAGTCTAGACACACTAAGTCTACACACGCTAAAACTCTAGAGAACACTAATGTTACTAATATTTACTAAATTTATAAACATTATTTTGTTTTAAATTCAGAATGTTACCACAAACATATTAACAGCAGCAGCAACAACAACAGCAACAACAACTAAAAAACAAACAAACAAAATAAAAAATCACACGCAATATAAATAAAGCATACACATTAAAATTACAACAAAAGAAATATATTGTAATTACAAATATCTCAAAAACAAAAAAACAACAAATTTAAATCATACAGTAAAGTTACACAGAAAATGTACAATAATACAACAATTAAAAATATAAAGACTAAAAATTACAAATATGGTAATTAAAAAGGTATATATATACTCAAAATTAAGAACATAAACACTAAAATAAAATCATAAAGACTAAACTTAAAACATAAAAACTAAGCTAAAATATAAACACTAAAACTGAAAACATAAAGGCTAAAACTGAAAATATAAACACTGAGAACATAAACACTAAATTAAAAACATAAACATAAATTGAAAACATAAACAGTAAATTAAAAACATAAACATAAATTGAAAACATAAACACTCTAATTAAAAAACATAAACACTAAAATTAAAAAAATTAAACACTAAATTAAAAACATAAACACTAAATTAAAAAACATAAACACTAAAATTAAAAAACATAAACACTAAAATTAAAAAACATAAACACTAAAATTAAAAAACATAAACACTAAAATTAAACAATAAACACTAATTTTAAAACATAACACTAATTTGAAAACATAAACACTAATCTGAAAACATAAACACTAATTAAAAAACATAAACACTAAAATTAAACAATAAACACTAATTTTAAAACATAAACACTAAAACTGCAAACCTGAAGAACGTCCTGGCCGTCTTTGTATCTAGAAAAGAGAGCGGCGATGACAAAGATGACGAAGATGATGATGAGGGTGGACAACACCGCGGCCTGGCCTTTGATGTCAAACTTGCTGAACACGGTGGAGAAGTCTATCATGTTGGGGGGTACAAAGAACGAGATACTCGCCACCACTTCGGTTGTATCCGGGCAGGTACAAGTTGTTTCATTGTCGTACTCGTTCCGAGTCAACTGTGAACAAACAAAACAGTTTCTGTCTTTCTGTTTGTGTGTGTGTAAGTACACACCCATATAGTTACAATACAACTCACTCACAATCTCAGCAGTGTATGCAAAGAAACACGACATGCGTACATAAGCGTGAGTTGCGTTTTTTTTTTTTTTTTTTTATTTTGGGAGTAAACTACAAATATATTATTATTATTATACATATTATTTCCATAAAAAAGAATAATAAAAAATGTATTAGAGAATAAAACAAGATTTTGACAAGTTAACCGAAGTCAAAGTGAAACACTGACAGCAGTTTGTTACTTTGTTAGTGTGTTAGTTTGTCACGTGTGTAAAGGCTTTACCTTGCAGCCATTACTTTTCCACTCGCCTTCCTCTCCATCCCAGGTAAAGCACGTGATTGTTGTCAGCTTAAGCGTGTAGGGGGTCTCAAGAACGTCCGTTGGTGTATTCGATGTATTCTTAGCACTATCAGTGTCGTTAGCGGTGATTGTGTCGTTGGCGGTGATTGTGTCATTGGCGGTGGTGGTGTCGTTGACGGTGGTGGTGTCGTTGTTGTCAGGAATGCTTCTCTTACGTCGGGAGATTGACACCACTGTAAACCAATGACAGTTTAACATGTAGTTGTTGTAGTTACTGCCCACGTCAGGCGCTTTGTATCTCTACAACTTTTTTTTTATAATTAAATAATCATATAGTTGAAATATCCAGAGTTCAAAGGATAGAAATATGCAGTGAATATTGAAAAAAACAAAAACAAACCAAAACACAGAGAGTGTGTTAATTTCTAGAATTTTTCCTCATTTCTTAAAATTGTAAACATTTCCGCCAGTAACTTTCATATACTATGAATCAATAGTGAATATTGAATATAATGATCATCTGCTTGTCTACATTATGGCACACACACACACACACACTCTCACGGATACGCACATTATATATATCATCTACTACTACGAATGATAAGAAGAGGTTACTTTCGTTGAGGCGTGGTCGCAGTCCCAGGTACGCTACCCCAGTACGTTTCAGTGAACCTGCGGGTGCGCAGTATCGAGTTCCCGACACGCCAGGCTGGACGACGTAAACGTGGTAGAAGTCGTAAGTCATGTCTGTAGGCGGAATCAGAGAGCGCAGAAACACGTCGTAGACAATCGCTTTCCCACCGACTGGAGCGACCGTGAGGCAGACGTCAGCTGTCGTAGTTCGGTAGAAGAACGAATGGTAGAACAATTTTGCAGCGTCTCCTTCAATAAACATTGGGTCAACCGTGACAAAAGGTGCAGATTCGGGGTCAGTTTGTTTGATGACCGGCTGGGAAATCGTCATCACTGTTCCGTCATGTTTTTTAACCGCAGCCACGGTGACTGGGTTGTTGATCAGTTTAGCGTTGTCGCCTCGGATGAAGATGTTGTCGCTGATAACTTTGAGCTAAGGAATAGATCAAAAGAGTAAGCAGAGTATTAAAAAGTGTTTTCAGAACACTAACATGCTGATTCAGTTGTACGCACGTGCTGTATGCAATAACGTAAATACATAATGACAGACACAGAGATTTATATGTGTGATTAAAAGCTGGCACATTTTTATTTACGTGGATGTGATAATATACATTATATTTGTATAGAGATCTATATAATGTATATATATTTGTATGTATGAATGTATGTATGTCTCTCTCTCTCTCTCTCTCTCTCTCTCTCTCTCTCTCTGTATATATATATACATTTGTATCTTTTTTATATATGTACTGACGTACGTTCGGACAGATGTCTACATGTGTGTCTGTAGCATGTTTCTGTTCAAAGTGAAAAGTGTTTTGCCTACTTGCAGTTTGACGCTCTCGTTGCCTGCGCCCGTATTTCCGCCGACTCCAGACAGAGCGAAGTTTGCACCGTTGGAAGGTTGTCGTTTAGCCGAGACGATGTTCTCAATGCTGTCCTTCTCCAGAGCTAGGACCATTCCTCCCTGTTCTATCTTCTTAGCCGAGCCGTCCGTCATTACTTTGTCCAGAAGTTTCAGTGTGTTGTCTGACGTTTCACGGAAGTTTTTCAGTGTGGCTTTCAGCTTGAAAACAACAAACGAAAACAGATCAGAATAGGCGAAGAAAAAGAGATGAGGGTGGGGGTAAAGAAAGAAGAGTTTTTTGGGGGGGAAAAGAAAAAGAAGAGAAAGAAAAAAGTAATAAAGAAACAATTAAGAAAAACAGTGTTGTGAACTTGGTGAATGTTGGTGAAGTTGTTAAGTTATTATTGCAAGTATTACGTACTAGGACAGACTGGCTATCAGTCACAGTGAACTGTGACTGATAACAATACACAATGTTATACCTTATATTCAAAACCGTTACTACTATCGTAATTACACTTGAAAAGGAGGCAGTCACATATAAGTATATAAAATACGTGTAATCTGGTTAAACTATACAAATAAACTCTAACACAAAACTTGAAAAATGCAAGACACTATTAGTTCCATTGTAACATAAAAAATAAATTGAAAGGGAAATATGTTCCCTGTGATAAATGATGATCAGATCGCCACCTCTGTCCTACCAGTGCCCGCTTGTTACTGCTTTCTCTCTGTTAGACAAAACTAATCTGGTTGTTAATCATTAACAGTGGAGAAGAAGTTAACACAGCTTCTGTTATAATAACAAAAACCCGTTTACCTCATTAGTTCTTTCATTCATTCAGTCACTCATGCAGGCATGTCTTCGTTCACAAATCAGATAACCACAGACACACTGCGGAATTCAACGTACATTTCGCAGCATTTTCTCTTTCTTCACAAGGTTTCTCTTGGCGGCCACTTTTTTCATGTATTTTCTTTCAATTTTGTTGAACATTTTCTGACTCTCGCTCAGTTCTTCAGTGTAGAACATTTCGGCGCCGTCTATGTCAGTTATATTCTCCGACACAACGACGTCAGCGACGTTTTTATTGACGTTCATCTGAGCACTGGTGACAGCTGCGTGTAAATAATAATAATAATAATAATAATAATAATAATAATAATAGTAGTAGTAGTAATATGGTAGTAGTAGTAGTAGTAGTAGTATGGTAGTAATAATGCTAACAGTAGTGTAGAAGTAATTATAACAATACTTATGATCAATGAATGTATGTATTTAATTATGAAAAAAATAATATATGCGTGCTTGTATTTTTCGTTTTTGTCTCTATGTGCATGTCTGTGTATGCTTGCTTGGTATATGTATGTATATATGTATGTAAGTGTGCGCGTGTGTGCGTAGTTTACCCTGAATAGCGGCTGTCACTTGGTTGACGTCTCTGCTGTTGCTGAGTATTTTAAGTAAAATCTCGCTCAGTGACTTTATTCCTCGAGAGGCACTCGACTGAAACAAAAATAACAAACAAGACAAAATTTACATAATAATAATAATAATAATAATAATAATAATAATAATAATAATGAATAAATAAATCAATAAATACAAAATGGATATAAATAATAAGGAAAACAAATAATCAAACGGGAATAAAAAAAAATTAAAAAAAATTTCAAACACTTACCAAAACGTTCGGTTTTACAACGCTTGGCTTTTTCACTGCTGTTGCTAAAGACGTAGTCATCATAACGAGGATGTCGGGAGCAGGTGGAGATGCAGCGACACCGTCTTCCCCCGTGACTGTCAGCGAATCGATCGACGTCAGAATAGCGTTAGTAAACGTTTCCGTGGCCTGGTGACAACGACAACAACAGTTAAAAAATAATGACATGAATGAATATAAATAAAAAAAAAAAAATAAAATAAATAAATACACATAAAGGATTTAACAGAAACAAAATGATATAAATCTATAAAACAGTAACAGTACAGTGTCCATCTGTTGGTGTTTTATGCGTATTAAAATAATTATTTTATATAATGTATTTCTACATTACATACATATTTTCCCCTTTGCATAGAGAGAAAGAGAGAGGTGTTTATTTTCGTACGTGTGTGTGTCCGTGAGTGTGTGTATGAGAGATAGAAAAAGTATGTTTTGTGTCTCTGACTCTCACCTTCTCTTTTTGTATGTGTGTTTGTGTGTCTGTGCGTGTAATACACATATGCTGACTATTGATCGTTTGCGAAAATATGTAAGTACATATTGTGCGTGTATGTTACTGCGCGCCGATATATATATATGTGCACGTGTGTGTATGTGCATGTATGTGTGTGTATGTATATATATAGTGTGTATGTATGTGTATGTATGTGTGTGTATGTATGTTTATAGTGTGTGTGTATGTATGTATGTTTATAGTGTGTGTATGTATGTGTGTGTGTGTGTATGTATGTTTATAGTGTGTGTATGTATGTTTGTGTGTGTATGTGTATGTATCATTTTCTGTGGTTACTTTTCGTAGCTGAGAGGCACGCGGGTCCTCTTTCGTGAGCTGTGTCAAAGCAGTCGCTGCAGCATCGTTGACATTGTCGTCCGGAGAGATGGAGCGGACAGCATCATCGGCTGTGATTTCAGGTATTTGCTGAAGTAAACGACACAGAATTCTATAAAAACTGTAAACATGAGACAAAGATGTAAATATTAACACTAATATATTTTTTGATCACTCGGCACTGTTTAAACATAAAATAAATTATATTAGTATTTTCCTTGAAATTCTTGCGAAACATTACCCAGGTAGATACTGAATTACAGATATAAATAAGATTCGTTTTATTGTAGTTGAAGAAAATACAGATTCACGAAATATACTTCACAGACTCTGAAACGCAACATTAATAATATCATTTTATAATTATTATTATTACTATTATTATTTTTATTTTTTTTTAGCAAACCTCAGTTTCAAGTGCTGATTGTTTGCTACAGAATATATATATATATATATATATATTTTGCTTTTGTTAAATGAATTTTGAGAATACAGTATTTGATAAAAGCTGCAGGATATTGCAAGTCAGTGGAAAACAGATTTGTTTTCATGTGACAGACACATACCACGGTGTTGATAGCAGATATAAACGCAGCGGCAACCTTGACAGTCTGCTCTGGATCTTTGCTGTTTGCTAACATCGTCAACGTCGCTGCAGACTTCTCCAAAAATGTTGTGATGGCAGCACTGGCGGCATCAGTTGCATTAGCATCGTTAGCGTCTGAACTGCTAGCAGTGGTTAGGGGAATATCAGGCAGCGGGTTTCTCACCTGTAAAGTGTTAGAAGAAAACTGATTTTGTGTCTGAGCAGTATTAAATAAACTGGGTTAAAGCGGTGATCACAGTACTTACTGTATTAAATAAACTGGGTTAAAGCGGTGATGACAGTACTTACTGTATTATATAAACTGGGTTAAACGGCGATCACAGTACTTTCTGTATTAAATAAACTGGGTTAAAGCGGTGATCACAGTACTTACTGTATTATATAAACTGGGTTAAAGCGGTGATCACAGTACTTACTGTATTAAATAAACTGGGTTAAAGCGGTGATCACAGTACTTACTGTATTAAATAAACTGGGTTAAAGCGGTGATGACAGTACTTACTGTATTAAATAAACTGGGTTAAACGGCGATCACAGTACTTTCTGTATTAAATAAACTGGGTTAAAGCGGTGATCACAGTACTTTCTGTATTAAATAAACTGGGTTAAAGCGGTGATGACAGTACTTACTGTATTAAATAAACTGGGTTAAAGCGGTGATGACAGTACTTACTGTATTAAATAAACTGGGTTAAAGCGGTGATGACAGTACTTACTGTATTAAATAAACTGGGTTAAAGCGGTGATGACAGTACTTACTGTATTAAATAAACTGGGTTAAAGCGGTGATCACAGTACTTACTGTATTAAATAAACTGGGTTAAAGCGGTGATGACAGTACTTACTGTATTATATAAACTGGGTTAAACGGCGATCACAGTACTTTCTGTATTAAATAAACTGGGTTAAAGCGGTGATCACAGTACTTTCTGTATTAAATAAACTGGGTTAAAGCGGTGATGACAGTACTTACTGTATTAAATAAACTGGGTTAAAGCGGTGATGACAGTACTTACTGTATTAAATAAACTGGGTTAAAGCGGTGATGACAGTACTTACTGTATTAAATAAACTGGGTTAAAGCGGTGATGACAGTACTTACTGTATTAAATAAACTGGATTAAAGCGGTGATGACAGTACTTACGGTATTAAATAAACTGGGTGATGACAGTACTTACTGTATTAAATAAACTGGGTTAAAGCGGTGATCACAGTACTTACTGTATTAAATAAACTGGGTTAAAGCGGTGATGACAGTACTTACTGTATTATATAAACTGGGTGATCACAGTACTTACTGTATTAAATAAACTGGGTTAAAGCGGTGATGACAGTACTTACTGTATTAAATAAACTGGGTTAAAGCGGTGATGACAGTACTTACGGTATTAAATAAACTGGGTGATGACAGTACTTACTGTATTATATAAACTGGGTGATCACAGTACTTACTGTATTAAATAAACTGGGTTAAAGCGGTGATCACAGTACTTACTGTATTAACTAAACTGGGTTAAAGCGGTGATGACAGTACTTACTGTATTATATAAACTGGGTGATCACAGTACTTACTGTATTATATAAACTGGGTGATCACAGTACTTACTGTATTAAATAAACTGGGTGATCACAATATTACTGTATTATATAAACTGGGTGATCACAGTACTTTCTGTATTAAATAAACTGGGTGATCACAGTACTTACTGTATTATATAAACTTGGTGATCACAGTACTTTCTGTATTAAATAAACTGGGTGAACACAGTACTTACTGTATTATATAAACTGGGTGATCACAGTACTTACTGTATTAACTAAGAGGTGATCACAGTACTTACTGTTACTCTTTCTAACACGACCGCTTCACTCTTGAAGATGTCTTGAATTTTGAACTCTATCTGACACTCGTAGTTATCTTCCTTAGGACACACCTCCAGATTCTGAACAGTAGAAGACTCGCCTGAAATTATCAGTAAGTAAATAAATAAATCAATGACTCAATCAGACAAGCAAATAAATAAATAAATAAATAAATTTAACACAGATCAAACAAACTAATACATAAACAAACAATTCTTTTCTCTCTCCACACAACCATACAGACATATATTTTTTTTAAACACACACACACACACACACACACACACACACACACACACACACACACACACACACATACCCACACGTGTTTATCAGTGGATTTCTCTCCCTGTTGTTTTCTGACACCTTACTTACATAACTATATAAATACATCTGAATGTCATTCTCTACATATCTGTCTTTCTAGTCACTGGTCTCTCTCTCTATCTGTCTATCAGTCTGTCTTTCTCTCTCATTCTGACAGTGGGTCTGTATGTCTCTGTATTCTCTGACATCAACCACTCTGAGACTGTTATACATGAACGGACGTGCATAATTTCTTACTTCCAGAATAAATGAGTTGACTTTCGTTTCCTTTCAGCTGTGTGACTGTGTATGTGAGCGACTCGCTTCTGTCTTTTGTGTCATCACGTTCAGTGCGTGATCCTTCATCCTTCCAGTTCTCACATGCAAACGTAAAGTGGTCAATAGTTGAAGTACCTGGTTTTAAATATTAAAGTGAGCCTAAGTAAATGTACATAACAAATAAATTAGTCAAGATACATTGCGATTAAAACAACAAATATAATCACAGAGAACGTAGTTCTTTATAACATACACAAACACGGACACATACATACACACATACACATATAGAGACATATGGATATGCTCATATGCAAGTGCACATAAATACACATGACTGTTGATTCTAGCACAAACAGGAAGATACAGACGAATTTCAAATGGCTTCGAGTAGTATTAGTCGCTCAGAAACTGAACACATTCAGTGACGTTCAAACATACAGCTACACAGCAAAACATACGCGTACATACACCGACACACGTAATGTCCAAACAGTTAAATCAAACTAATACCATCTGAAGGTTTCACCGAGCATGTTCCGCCATAAGGTTCCTCGTTAACAGCATAGGCGACAGCGGAGAATCCAGGAGATATGTTTGGTATAGTTACTGTGAGCTTTAACTTGTAGCTTCTCCCCGTTTCCATGAAATCTTCTTTCAGATCAAACGCTTTGGAGTTGAATCCTGTCATTAAATGATATAAAATGAAATAAGTCATTTAAATTCTCCAAGTAAAATAAGTGAACAAATCAGAAGAACCACACACACAGACATGTACACACATACATATACACACAAATGAAGCTTAATAAATAGTGAACTGTCGTCTGTGTGTATATATATATATACGTATGCATCTATATCTGTCTGTCTGTCTGTCTATCTGTCTATCTATCTATCTATCTATCTATCTATCTATCTATCTATCTATCTATCTATCTATCTATCTATCTATCTATCTATCAATCTATCAATCTATGGAAATTAATTAAGCAACACTCATATTTGCTCTTAAAGAGCAAATGTAACGAACTAGTGGAAAGGATTTCCATACCATATGAAATTTTCATTGAACAGAAAAGGATGAGGAGAAACATAAACAGTAACACCATGACACAATGTGGTTTACTTCAAGATGCTACTGATTTGGGAAACAACTGTGGTACATTCAAAAACATTGCGAATTTCAGTGTTATTGTACAGACTTAACTGTCAGTACCATGCACACATGTGGTTCACGGAATTAGAAAATAATGTCTGGCAAATCCAAATACTGACCTTCCATCAGTATCTCATGTAATCTCACTACACACGAACAGCTACTTCAAGACGCCTCCTCATTCCTTGGATCAATCTCGTTTTGAGGAACCCTGTTCCAATCCTCAGCTAAACAGCAGTCAATTCACTGAGGGAGTCTCTCTGTCGGACATAACATCCTAAAATGTCTCGCAGAGGCTCAGTGGGATTGAAATCTGCTCTCATGGCTGGCCACGGAATGGTCTCAACAGTATTGTGTTGCACAAACTGGCTGAAGCATGTGCTCTGAGAGACTTGGCATTGAGATGGGTCTTGTGGCACATTCCTGCATCTCTCATTCCAATAATTTGCCGCCTTGTAGCCTCTGACAATTTACGACGTGCCATGTCAATGATCGTGCAAGTTGACAGGAGAGTGAATGACAGTTCATGTGCATTGTTTGCTATTCACCAAGATGCCACATTTCAATACTGCATTCAGGAAATTGCTCTATTTCCTTAATTCACAGAACTATAGGCCTTTGAACTGGGTGTTGCTTAATTTATTTCCGTTTATATATATATATATGTGCATGTGTGTGTGCATGTGTGATTGTATATATACATATGTGTGCATGTGTGTGTACGTGTGAATGTGTACGTCTGTGTGGGTTTGTGCGTTTGTTTATAATAGAATGTGTACCTGATTCGAGATAGTCGCCTGTGTTTTCAACTGTTACGTATGCGTTGTCTTTGTATTCCAAGAATTCCCATTTGTACACTGCTCTAGTCATGTCTGCATCCGAACAGGCAGGACAAACGACGTTAGATTCGTAAATCATGCGCGCTCCTCTCGCTTTTTTCAGTTCACAGTTGAACTTACATCTGAAACAAATTGACAGTTACTGCAATCCCGTAACCTACAGATAAAGCATGCATAACTTAACAGCTGTTCATTTGTATTGTTTTTGATTGGCAACGCTTTGTCTGCTGCTGCTGGTGTTGCTGCTGCTGATAATAATAATAATAATAATAACAAAAATGATGATGATGATGATATTCATAAAGACGATGATGATAATAATGATATAATGACATGATGACGATGATGTTTAGTAGGAACAGCCCGATGATGAATATTATTCTTCATAGTTTTATGTTAAAGTTGCTGTGTGGCTATGTTCGGTTAGAAATGTAAGTAAAATGAAATATCAGTGACATAATCATCTACACTACTTACACGAGAGAGACCTCTGGCGGAGGAACTGCCACGACCTTGATTGCTTGGAATGCTGTGGCTGACCTCTCGTCTTTCGTGACGTTCACCTCAAAGAGCGACCAACTGTCTAGCAGCAGTGACGATCCTGCAACTTTTATGATGCCATCGGAGGCCAAATTTATACCACAGGAAGTTTTGTTTCGGAAACTGGTGTCCTTACTTTGAGGCCGAAAATAAATTTCCAAGTCGCTTTCTGAAACCTGGTAACACTGCCAAGAATAGGAAAGATAATTTTCCTTACCAAAACCAATAACAGGATCGTAAGAGTTACTTGTGGCATCGAGAGGAACGTCTGCATTTTTTCCAAAAACTCTTTGTTCTCCACCTGCAACCTCAGCCACCAGTGGTGGGTTTATAAGCTGTAGGTACATGTAATCTTGGATAGACTTGACAGTCGTATCAAAGACAGTGAGATTACAGGTAAGTTTAAAACTGCCAGGACCAATGTTTGACATTGCAAGGTTATATGCCTTTGAATTGGGAGTTGGGACATTGAGCTTCTTCCACTGATCAGACACTTTTTCCTCCACTGTCCATGTGTACGTCTGTCCTGTACTGTTTTCACATTTCTCTGTCAGTTCAATTCGCCCAGAAATAACTGGAATAGATGACATGAGTGCTTTCATTGGAGTTGTTTCAGATTTATAAGTTATTTCAAACATGGAACCAGAATTGAAACAATCACTCATAACTTGTATCACAGCTGTGAGGTTTTGCTGTGAGAATCCGTTAGAACACGTTACAGAAATTGACCTTTCACCTGATGTCAAGTATCGGTACGCAGGTCCAGTTATTTTAGACGACTGACCGGTAAAGTTCAGACCAGCTTTTGTCAGACTGTCATCACTGAAGTTGAAAACACATGTGACGTTTACGAGGAAAAAGTTACCCGTATATTCTACTTCGGGTTCGAAATCCAGCATTTGAATGACGTTGTCTGGAATGTTCCAACGTAGATTTTCCACCACGTTACGTATAGTGATAGAATTAGCAAGAAAAGCAATTTCTGTTCCTTTCGTACTTGTTGAGTGCAGTTGTGGGATAAGGACTCCCCCTTTTACGAATGTGTGAAATAGAGATTTTGGAGTTACATCATTGAAAGTAAACGTTTCAGTTTGTCCATCGCCCCAGATAACAACAGTATTAACAGAAACATCAGACAGAAAGTTTTCTAAATTGAAAGTGAATTTAGTACTAGATATTAGTCCAATACTTTCCGAGGACACCAGTGATATGTCAGAAGCGCCCATTCTCACATTAACAATTTCATTTCTCGTTCTTCCAGCGTACGTTATGTCGAGTTTCACTTGATACTGGCCTCGGTTTGAGTACGTGTGTTGTTTCTTAAAACTTGTCAGTGGATCGTCAGTTTCAGTAGCAGATCCGTCATTAAAATCCCACACGAGTTTGATGTTATGAGGAGGTGTCAGCAAATCGTACAGTTGTAGTTCTATTGTGAAAACTCCAGATTCGCTGTTATTTTGAAGATTTACTTGGTTGTAGGACAGGTTAAATGAGTCAACATCGAACTGAATGACTTTAATCGTTTTTGTCAGTAGTATGTTACTCACCTTGTTACTGCAGTTTAAAACAAAGTCATATGTTCCTGCAGTTGTGTAATTGTGTTGTAGTGTGAGACCCAGACCCGTGGAATCAAAATCAAAATCAGTTGGTTCGTCTGTCAGTGTGGTTCCATCACCATAATCAATGTCGCAGGAGACATTGGTTGGTTTTGGGACTGTGTCGTTGGTATCTGAAAAGATTCTGAATGTAGCCAAATCGTCAGGGATAACGTATGTCCCATCTGGGTCAACCAGCATGTAGCTGTTTGGTAAACCATATTGTGCTTCTAACTGGAACCGGATGGAAACTGTATAAAATCCATTATACGCTGTAAAGGTGATATTGTAGAAACCAGGCTGATTGTAGTTATATGTAGTTGGTAGAACAATTGGACTGTATGAGGCACTCATGATGTCAGGGTCTTTATTCTGGAGAACTGTCGACTCACCGAAGTTAATGTCATAGAGGAAGCCTGAAGGCGGAGGACTGAGAATCTGAAACAGCGGCGAGGATCCAACTGAAAAATAGCTTTTGTTGACAGCAAGTGACACATGAAGAGTATCCCAAACATAGATGCTGAATGTCTTGGAAACGTTTGTTCCTATCGGCGACTGTATTAACATGGTTACAGTGTAATTTCCTTGTGTTGTAAAAGAACACTGGAAAAATTTGTGTTCTCCAGGCAAGATAACTAAAGTGCGCAACAGATCAGTTTGTCCACAGGGAAATATTTTCAAACTGACGTCACCCATTGGAACACGAGCTGTTTCACTGAGGTAAACGGAGAAATTAGCTGTTTCCGTTGTTTCGATTAGACTTTGATTTACACCAAGGACGAACCCGTCAATGTCGTACAGGACACGCAGACTGAATGTTTCAGACATGTTGCTAATAGCATTCGTTGCTAGGGCCTCTAGACTATAATTTCCAGGTGACGTAAAGTTTTTTTCAGCTCGTAGAAAATGACAGTCATCGTTCATCGCAATATTTTCACTGAAGTCGACTGCTAAAGAAACATTCGTTCCTTGAGTGATGTTAACGTTAACGACGAACATCGTCCACACTGATATCACAGCATTTCCCCATTCTACCGTCAGTCCTGTGATAGGGTCCATAACCGTGATGTTGATATATTGCAAAACGGAATTCCATTTGTTGTACGCATGGAAGATAACTGTGTAACTGCCTGGGTCGCTGTAACTGATGCCAGAAACATCAATGTCAGTGTAAGTGGAGTACAGAATGTTTTCGTCAGTCTGGTTTCTACTGACGCCATTTCCAAAAACAATTGTATACTGGAAACCGTCTCGTGGAGGCTCAAGAATGGAGAAAGGGACTGGAGTGTTTGTTCGCACGTTCGGGTTTTCCAAGCATAATGTCACATTGAGGGGATTCCAGACGCTTACCGTGAATGTTTTGTTCACTGTCCCTAATTCATTGGTGATATTTATTTTTACGGATTTCTCACCTTGCACGGTGTAGTTGCAGGTTATACTGATATGGTTGCCTGGGGTAACGGTTAACGGTTCCGTAGATACCTCTCCTCCGCAGTCTTTAATAAGCGTGACGTTACCCATTGGTGTACTGGCATTGGAGTCCAGAGATATCCTCACTGTGACAGGCTCCTGTGTGTCTACTGGCAAAGATGATATCAGCTGTATGTCGTAGCCGTTGAGCTCGTAAATGGCCGACACGTCAAAGACGCTGCTATTATGGCTAATACGATTTGCTGCAATGACCTCTAGCCGGTATGTTCCAGTCGTGTTGAAAGGGTGAGATATATTCATCTGAAGGGTAGGTCCGTCGCAGTTCTTTATCATGCGAATCGTACTGTCGAAATCTACGGCAAAAACAGCATTGGTACCCTGCTGAATACTGGCCGTGAGTGGCATCGGTTGGTTTACAGCAACGTATCTGCAAGAAATGTACATTCACCTCTTAACGTAAATACAACATGTATGTGTGTGTGTGTGTGTGTGTTTATGTGTATGTGTATGTGTACGATACAAAAACAGATGGCAATCACATAATAAAAACATAAAAAAATGCAGTGACTACAATAACAAAGTGTCTGAACAAAATTATAATAAAGTGATTGTACTAAAACTAAAATAAAGTGTTTGTAATAAGCCAAAATAAAGTGATTGTAATAAAACTAAAATAAAGTGTTTGTAATCAAATTAAAATAAAGTGTTTGTAATAAAACTAAAATAAAATGTTTGTAATAAAATTATAATAAAGTGATTGTAATAAAACTAAAATAAAGTGACTGTAATAAAACTGAAATAGTGTTGTAATAAATTATAATAAAGTGATTGTAATAAAACTAAAATAAAGTGTTTGTAATAATCTAAAAATCAAGTGTTTGTAATAAAACTAAAACAAAGTCATTTGAATAAAACTAAAATAAAGTGATTGTAATAAAACTCAAATAAAGTGTTTGTAATAAAACTAAAATAAGTGATTGTAATAAAACTAAAATAAAGTGATTGTAATAAAACTCAAATAAAGTGTTTGTAATAAAACTAAAATAAGTGATTGTAATAAAACTAAAATAAAGTGATTGTAATAAAACTAAAATAAAGTGTTTGTAATAAAACTAAAATAAGTGATTGTAATAAGATTATAATAAAATTACAATAAAGAGGTTGTAATAAAACTAAAATAAAATGACTAATAAAATTTAAATAAAGTGATTGCAATAAAGTATAATAAAGTGATTGCAGTAAAACTATAATAAAATTATAATAAAGTGACTGTATTAAAGCTAAAGTAATTGTAATAAAACTATTATATTAAAGTGATTGTAATGAAATAATTATGTTAAAGTGATTGTATTAAAGCTGTTATGTTAAGGTTAAAGAGATTGTAATAAAACTACTATCTCAAAGTCATTGTAATAAAACTATTGTTATAGTGATTGTAATAAAACTTTTATTTTAAAGTGAATGTAATAAAACTGTATTGTTAAAGTTATTGTATTAAAACTATTATGTTAAAGTGACTGAATCAAAATATATCACTGTAATCACTGTAATGTGCAGACACAAACCTGGGAACGTAGTCTACGTTGAAGCCTGTGATAACGTCTTCAACAACAGCAGTCCACAGAATCACGCTGGTGTTGCTGGAAACAGGGTCGGTGATTTCGAGTGTTATCTTGAAAGTTCCAGCGCTCGGAAACTTATTGCCGTCGAGGTTATAAGTGTTCAGACCTGTGTTACATTCTGCAGATATCACAGTGCTTGTTGTATTCAGAGTCAGGGAACCTTTAGTCGCTAAAGGCCAGTCAATGGAGTAGTTTGCTGTACAAGTAGTACAAGAGCCGTACTGTAGATATATGTATCCATCTTCATCCCCTGTCACCACCAGATTTGTTATGAGGGTTTCAGATTCTAAAACAGAAATGTATGTGGCATTTAGTTTAGACGTTTTAAACAATATTTCTTTTAACTGTCTGATTTAAGATAATGAGAGATGAAACTCGCTTCTGTTAACTGTACGTATCAGGTTGCTGAACGAGTCTATAACGTACAGTTTAGTTAACACACACACACAGCAGAAACACAGTGGACACATGACACACCAATTTACCACGTGACAGTGCAGTATATTATTAACAGAGCAAATGACACATAATGGACGATAAGAATGAAAGTCATTTAAAGGAAAAATGGAACTCTTAAATAATATTAGCGATATTACAAACACTGCTCTACAACAGCCAACAATACCTCATCCGTGTAACAAACAACCAATACAAGTAACAACAATAAGTCATGTAACAAACAACCAATACAAGTAACAACAATAAGTCGGCAGTGTAACAAACAACCAATACAAGTAACAACAATAAGTCATGTAACAAACAACCAATACAAGTAACAACAATAACTCATGTAACAAACAACCAATACAAGTAACAACAATAAGTCAGCAGTGTAACAAACAACCAATACAAGTAACAACAATAAGTCATGTAACAAACAACAAATACAAATAACAACAATAAGTCATGTAACAAACAACCAATACAAGTAACAACAATAAGTCATGTAACAAACAACCAATACAAGTAACAACAATAAGTCATGTAACAAACAACCAGTACAAGTAACAAGAATAAGTCAGCAGTGTAACAAACAACCAATACAAGTAACAACAATAACTCATGTAACAAACAACCAATACAAGTAACAACAATAAGTCATGTAACAAACAACCAATACAAGTAACAACAATAAGTCAGCAATGTAACAAACAACCAATACAAATAACAACAATAAGTCATGTAACAAACAACCAACACAAGTAACAACAATAACTCATGTAACAAACAACCAATACAAGTAACAACAATAACTCATGTAACAAACAACCAATACAAGTAACAACAATAAGTCAGCAATGTAACAAACAACCAATACAAGTAACAACAATAAGTCATGTAACAAACAACCAGTACAAGTAACAAGAATAAGCTCTGTGAGAAGAGATTAGTGTGAGATTTGGTTACTGTGATAAGTAGACCAGCAGTGCAATACATGCAATCAGTGACACAGACTCAGTGTTTCTTTATCATGTTCAATGCTTAATGCTTTTGTATGTTTGAACTCACACATATAGACACACACCAATAATCTCACACATACAATAATGCACACTGCAACATGCCACGCATACACACACACTGACACATGCACACAGACTGACATTTACACATACACAGATAACCCTTAACACATGTTGCAAAGAATCTGTTGTATGCAAATGTTGCACGATCTTCGATTACAGCTGGTAGAAGGGAACGGATTGATTTGACCCCGCCATCTCTGACACCCTGTTCATGGGACGTGCTGTCCTGTTCGTAATCTACGTTTCAGAAACACATTACTACTAATAGGACGTGTTTCAGCCGAGGAATTAGCCGGAAATTAACAACTGTTTAATTATAACACCAAAAATGCTTTGTCAAGCTTGAAAAAACTTCATTAAACAAAATAAAAGTAGAACTCCATAACTAAATAATACAGGAGTTATAAAAATTTAAAAACTGTACTTGTCATATCTGACTGTTTCCTTTCTTAATTGATAATTACGAAAAGAGCCCAACCCTTCCTTTCATTTCACAGTTAAATGTAATCCATTGTTATCACGCGTTCAAATGTGTTTCTGTATTACTGAGAAAGTTATAGAACATTTATTATTGACGGCAAGAACTACATGAAGTGTCTTCTTTTATTGCTACAATCATTACTTTTTTATTTCAGTATTGTCTGACGTACAAAATTAATTTCTGCATCGCCAGCGATTTACAAAAGTCATACTACATGAAAGGGAAAAAGACTCAGAAAAGAAACATGAATTTCTTTATTCTTTTTTTTTTTTTTTTTTTTTTTTTTTTTTTTGTTTCTGAAATATTCGCTGGGAAGAATTAGGCTGAATTTCGACGAAAAGAAAAATGTCTGTAACGCCAGAAAATATACTGAATGTTTTGTAAAATACTCAACACACTGTGAGATTCCAAACACACCATATAAAATATCTTTAGAGTAAATACACTAAATAAAATATTTATAAATATCAATTAGTTACGTAAACACACTAGATATGATATTTATTAGCTAAGTAAACACACTAGATATGATATTTATTAGCTAAGTAAGCACACTAGATATGATATTTGTTAGCTAAATAAACACACTAGATATGATAGTTGTTAGCTAAGTAAAGACACTAGATATGATATTTATTAGTTTAGTTAGTACACTTGATAAGATATTTATTAAGTAAAAGAATTAGATATGATATTTATTAACTAAGTAAACAGACTAGATAAGATATTCATTAGTTAAGTAAACAAACTAGAGATGATATTTATTAGCTAAGTAAATACACTAGAGATGATATTTATTAGCTAAATAAACAGACTTGATAAAATATTTATAAGCTATGTAATTAGTTAAGTAAGCACACTAGGTATGATATTTGTTAGTTAAGTAAACACACTAATGGTGTTATTTGTTAGCTAAGTAAACAAGCTAGGTATGATATTTGTTAGCTAAGTAAACAAGCTAGGTATGATATTTGTTAGCTAAGTAAACAAGCTAGGTATGTTATTTGTTAGTTAAGTAAACAAACTAGGTATGATATTTGTTAGCTAAGTAAACACACTAATGGTGTTATTTGTTAGTTAAGTAAACACACTAATGGTGTTATTTGTTAGCTAAGTAAACAAACTAGGTATGATATTTGTTAGTTAAGTAAACACACTAATGGTGTTATTTGTTAGCTAAGTAAACAAACTAGGTATGATATTTGTTAGTTAAGTAAACACACTAATGGTGTTATTTGTTAGCGAAGTAAACAAACTAGGTATGATATTTGTTAGTTAAGTAAACACACTAATGGTGTTATTTGTTAGCTAAGTAAACACACTAGGTATGATATTTGTTAGCTAAGTAAACAAGCTAGGTATGATATTTGTTAGCTAAGTAAACAAATAGGTATGATATTTGTTAGCTAAGTAAACAAGCTAGGTATGATATTTGTTAGCTAAGTAAACAAGCTAGGTATGATATTTGTTAGCTAAGTAAACAAGCTAGGTATGATATTTGTTAGCTAAGTAAACAAACTAGGTATGATATTTGTTAGTTAAGTAAACACACTAATGGTGTTATTTGTTAGTTAAGTAAACACACGAATGGTGTTATTTGTTAGCTAAGTAAACACACTAGGTATGATATTTGTTAGCTAAGTAAACAAGCTAGGTATGATATTTGTTAGCTAAGTAAACAAACTAGGTATGATATTTGTTAGCAAAGTAAACACACTAGGTATGATATTTGTTAGCTAAGTAAACACACTAATGGTTTTATTTGTTAGCTAAGTAAACAAGCTATGTATGATATTTGTTAGTTAAGTAAACACACTAGGTATAATATTTGTCAGCTAAGTAGACCTGATATATTTATGTTTGTCTTTATTAAGTAAACACACTAGGTATAATATTTGTCAGCTAAGTAGACCTGATATATTTATGTTTGTCTTTATTAATGATAATCAAACTGTCTATTAACGGTAGTTCTGTGAGCTAAGAGAAATAAATAGATTTTTAGCTAGATATGTCAGCTTCATGTAATAGTTATAATGTGACAAGAATAAAGTGTTGAGAGATGATAATAAAAATAAGAAATAAAACTTGGGCTAATTTTTGAGAAACGAAAGTGAAAATGGAAAAGTAACAGGGTTAAGAGAATCAAAATGTGTGATTCTTTTCAAGGCTTTGATGATTTTTGTTCTGCTCATAAATTATATTTTCTGAATTCCACATTAAAATGTTTTCTAATTTCTTTTTAAATTAGTTTTTATTATTATTATTATTATTATTATTATTTATTTATTTATTTATTTATTTATTATTTTTTTTTTAATCAATATAAATTTAATTAGTAAATGAAAAATGAAGACTAAATTTTAATACTGACATGAGCTTAATAATATAAGTTTTAAAAACTGAAGCTTGTCTTGTCTGTTTCTGTTATTAACTGAAAACAGCGTGGCGCATTCACCAGGCTTTCATGGCTGATTTTTTTCATGGCTGATTTTTTTCAGAGTCGTAATTTTTTGTTTCACAGCGTGAAGTGCAAATCAATAAAAAAAATATCTATTAAAAACAATTTAAAAATTCACAGTAGCCTATTTAATTTGTGAATAAACCGAAAATTTACGTTTTCAGTTTGTATCGTGAATCGTGAAATGTTGAGTTTCGATAAACACTAATTGTTCTTGTTTAACAAATCATACTAAAAAACATTTTAAAACACAGTCTATTTCACAAGTCGCTATTCGAGAAACCATATTTAAATATTTTAACACCAGTAATGATTTTGTGACAAGGGTTTGTTTTCATTTCGCAACCGAGTGTTTTTAACTAGTGAAATAACATATGTTAGAAATAGCTCTGTAATTTACTATTCATCAGCAACCATTCATGTCCGGCTTTACAGTTTGGAAATCAACACGCATTGTCTTCGTGTGTATCTGATAACTATCAAACATAGAATCCAATAGTAAACTACAGAGTTCACTGTCAACATTATACAATAGAGAAATGTATCAATCCACCGCTCCAAACATACATGCACAGAAATATATCAAAAGAAAAAAGATTTTACAAACGTATTATGATTGTTAGACCTCATTGAATATCCCAGCACAATAAAGAAAGAAACAAATAAATAAACGAATAATTAAATAAATAATTAAAAAGCATAAATAAAGGTTAAAAATAGAAAATACATTTTGAACTTGATGAAAGAATGATCCTTTAGAAACGCTGGAGCAATGTTTCTCTATTTGAAATAATTTCTTTTGAAATTAATTATTTGATTTGAATACACTGAATTCTGGATAGGCAGGGCTAAACAGAAATATTTATTTATTTATTTAGCTTTTAAATAATTATAAAAATCTTTCATCAAATCTGTAAATAGAAGCGTCATAACCCTAGTTCATTGTTTAATAAAATTTAATAAAAATACGTTAAATAAAACAATAGAACGTGAAAAGAATCACTCCCACACACGCACGCACAGATAAACATACAGACAGCTAGACAGACAAACAGACAGACAGATAAAACGATAGATAGGTAGATAAAGAATCATATATATATATATATATATATATATATATGTAGGGTAGGTAGTCAGGTATGTTTAGTATGTTTATGGACAGACATTCAGACGGAACAGTTGTTTCTCAACATTTCAATACATTTCAAAACAGATACAAATGAAACAGTTATACATATTAACAACATCAAAAACAAATTCAGTTTTCTCAACAAAACAACAGCCGTGTTCGAAAGACTACTTAACAAATGTTTAAAAAAATCTAATTAATAAAACTGAATGGAAAAAAAAATAATAAGTTGTACACAGATAAACATAATAAAACATAAAACTCACCTTGAGAGAGGAGAAAAAAGACGAGAAGAAAGAGCAAACTGTGAAGTTTTGACATCATTGTGCTTTGGACATCCTCATCCACAAAATCTCCAGATACTAACTGTAGGTAAGTTGCCGTACGTTTTTAAGGACTCAGTTTGCTGTACTTGTGGTCGAATTTCAAAGTTCTATGAATCGCTTTCCAATACACTGTGGTTATATTTCCTCTTTAAAAATTTAACAACACCACGGTCGATATATAGATTTGTTGGTGGATTAGAAAGCGACTCACTTCAAGGGTCTGTGATGAAGAGTGGATTCAAGGAGACATGTCGTACCTATGAGCGAAACATAAGTGTTGTTTTTGTTTGTCTCAGTCGCCTCTCCGCGCCAGATGCCCACGTTGTCAGTCAATAACATCGATAATTAATGTAAACACTGAATAGCTTTTATCCCAAACTACAGTGAAACATTCAAATATGAAACCTCCTGAACAGCTACTTAAATATGCTTCGCCGTGGTTTAAACCATCGAAAAGCAGACGACAGTTGTAATACATTAATTAAACAAAACTTGGAGCTTAGATTTACTGTCTGTACATGGTTGTGCAAATGAATAATTTAAGTGTATTTTGCATATTTCAACGTTTTTTGTTGTAGTTTTTGTTCAAATGTAAACATTTTGCATACTTTGAAATGATTGCCTTTATTTTAGTTTTGTTTTTCTCTGAAAAAAAAAAAAAAAAAAAAAAAAAAAAAGAATTCTACATAAGGAAATATATATATATATATATATATATATATATATATATATATATATATCAGTCTCTGTTGAATGTAAATGTACAGTTTGTTAAATCAGAATAATTGTTTGTTTGTTGTTGTTTTTTTTTGTTTTTTTTGTTTTCTAAATGATACAGAGATGGTAAACATAAACTAAAAGATGTTTTACTCGAATTTTGAAACAGCCATGATGTGGGAATAATAATAATAATAATAATAATAATAATAATAATAAGAAGAAGAAGAAGAAGAAGAAGAAGAAGAAGAAGAAGAAGAAGAAGAAGAAGAAGAGGAAGAATAATAAGAAAGTAGGTTTAGACGTCGCATGCTCGTAACACCTTTGATCCATTTCATATTCTAGAATTCATCAATTTTGTTTGATAAAAAGCAGATGTTCTGTTCACTGTTAACTCTAAGCCGTCATTAGGCAAAGGTGTTTAAGTACTGTGGCGTCATCGTCTTGCTCTGCTTAGCACGTTAAAACAGTCAAACTGCTCACATACGTGAAACCTGAAGAAAATGTCCAGTACAACACATTTTCTAACAATACGTAATACTCATTGTTTAACTGCGTAACTGGAAAACAAAGAAATCGCTAATGTTCATGCTGTGTTAGGCGGACACCAGACATTTATTTTTCACAAAATCAATGTGATAAAAATAAATTTAAATGCAAAATAATTAGTGTTAAAAAAACAGCAAGAAAAAAGAGAAAAATATAATAGACTGCTACTCTCTCTCTCTCTCTCTCTCTCTCTCTCTCTCTCTCTCTCTCTCTCTCTCTCTCTCTCTCTCTCTCTCTCTCTCTCTCTCTCTCTCTCTCTCTCTCTGTATGTGTTTGTTTTTCTATTGCCTATATACATATATAGTTGTGCAGTCACTATTACTACTATCACTACTACTACTACCACTACTACTACTACTATCATTCTATTTCTTTTTTTTTAGCCAACGTTCTTGTTTCATGACAGTTAAAATGATCTATTATCAAGGAAATGCAAAATGTATTTAGATTAATTGTTAGCAGGTTATTTTTAAGCGCGTTCAAAGTTGAATGTCGCCCAAGAGATTTGTCTATTGTTGGAACTTTGTAGATTATCAACAGCATAAAAATATACATACTGGATATAAATTACTAATAGAAACAAATAATAATAATAATAATAATAATAATAATAACATAATAAATATAATAACAATAAATAAATAAATATTAAATGAATAAGTGAACGTGTACAAACTAAGATACTATATAAAAAAATATAAAAAATCATTAAAAAACAATAAGGGTGAATAATCTAACGTTTAATTTTCTTCTGAGTATTTTACTGGTATAGTACAACAATGAATAATTTAAATTGTGTATCTAAGTATGAAATAAATTGTTCAATGCCTAAATAGAATATTTGTTTGTCATTAGTCTAAATATGTTGAGAATTCAGAAAAACCCCACTAACTTATATTTGTAGTAAAATATCTGAGAAAGGTACGGAATCATTTACCCGACTTCTAGAGACCCGGAAAATGCAGAAAACTGTCAATTTAGAATTATTATCAAGTCTAAAAGACTTTCTAATGAAAATCATTTTCTATACGTGTATTTTAAGAATTTAAAGTGAATTAATAAAAATGAAACAGACCCTGGTTTAAAAATGGATTAATTAATATATGATAAATGCAGTTTCCTTCTTTATTATTATTATTATTTTTTTTTTATCGATTGTTTTGTGTTTTAAATAAAGACGTATCCTGTAACCCTGACTCAAGCTTGCCGGAAAAATAGCTGGGTATCTCTAATAGAAAGAAAGAAAGAAAAAGTGCAGCAAAATAAATAAATAAATACATAATCCTGTTCACTGACATAAATATGTCTTAACTTGATGATCGAAGACCTCAAATCTCCTTTTAACTGTACTATTTTTTCATCTTTTTTTAAAATTATTATTATTATTATTTTTTTAATAGTCGAATCAATACGGTTTTCCTCAACTCGCTTGACATTCCGGTAATAAAAATGATTGATAACATAATTCAGAATGGTGTACGCTCCGCTGATAATACTACTGCTGACTTTCATGTTTTATTTCTGTCTGTAAATATGAATCAGACTTTCGCATCAGTGAATCTATTTTCTGACCGCAGTAGAAAGGCGGTGTATAAAAACCCAAATGTGTTTTGAAAATAAATACGACTTCCACTGTCTTAAATCACCAACATATTTCATTACCAGTCAAAAACGTAAAAATAGTTACCCTAGTTACTGCAGTCACTGACAAATATGCTTAGCACAAATAGTTATGTTGCCACTAAATGATATGTGAACAATTGTTTTGGACTGAAAGATTTAGTTATTTATTTATTTATTTTACTAGTGTTAGAAACGATGATGCATCGCATACATTTCAATCTACAGAACAACTGCAGCCAGCTTCCTAGGCTTGACCAAAATAACGCAAACTGAATCTGGCGGACGTCAAAGGAACACTAAGTGCGATGTTCTGACAAGCAGACATGGTTTTTGCATTCCAACGTGACACCGACATATCAGATGTAATCAACGACCAGTTTTCTGTTCCTAATAAACGTCTTTATTCAGTCAAACTTTCATCTGATTATTAATGTGTCTTTCCAAATGTGAAATGATGATATTTAATAATTAAAATAATACTTAATAATTTCAATGATTATACTCGAGACTGGATGATGAAAACTGTTCTTCTTAATAATAATGATAAAAATAATAAAAATAATAATAAAAACAACAGCAATAACATAATATTAATAACAATAACTATAAATAATCATAAAGATAATAATAATAATAACACTAAATAATAATAATAATAATAATAATAATAACAACAACAATAAGTAGTAGTAGTAGTAGTAGTAGTAGTAGTAGTAGTAGTAGAAATAGTAAAAATAGCAAGTCTGTTAAATACTTTTTTGATAAATCACTGAAATTTAAAATTACTAATGCTCTCTGACTATTACAGTGATATAAATTACTTTCTGATATAAATTATTGAAATTTTAATTTACTGATATTTAATTATGGTTATGCTTACAGCAAATTATTTTCTGGATTTGGATATATTTGTGGTATATACATTCCTAAACCTATTCAAACACAAGCACACACATACATTCCCTTTATTGCACTTACGTTCAGAAACGTTTGTATATAAAACGATTTTTTCCCATAAAGGAATACAAAATTTATAAGAGAATACTAAATGTCTTCTATTCATATTTATTAAAGGGAAATTTTACATGACGTATAAATCAATCAGTTACCGATCTGCTTTATCGAAGAAAGACAATTAGCATTATAACATTGTATAGAGTTTTCCTCTTTTCTTTCTCGATGTGTAACAACTGAAATAAAACTGTTATTGATTTTAGAGTCGGATCTAAACAAATAAAACGCACTGAACTTTACTTCTTTTTATTTCAACAGCGTCTTGTACAGCACTCATCACTTTCTCAATAGTTATTGACTCTTTGGTAAACAATCTCTCTCTCTCTCTCTCTCTCTCTCTCTCTCTCTCTCTCTCTCTCTCTCTCTCTCTCTCTCTCTCTCTCTCTCTCTCGAAGTGAAATTAAATGTGTTCTGACTCACTGTACTAATTACAAAGATTATAATAAAATGATCATTTAAACAAATTAAATATAAAAAATCAGTCAATGAATTCTAGTTATTTTACCAAACAAATTTCAAATATAGTAATAATAATAATAATTTTATAAATAATAATAATAATTATATAAAGATGAGAAAAATGTATTATTTAAAATAATTACGAAAATTATAATGTAAAGTTGGAATAAAAAATTTAAACGATGAAAAAAAAACTCAATGTATGATTATTAAACATATTATAAAAATTAAAATAAAAAGTGTCATAGAAAAAAATCAATATTTTCTGGTAATAACAATAAAGAAAACAAAATATTTAATAGTTTTCCTTAGTAACAGCAAATAAATAATGTATAACATCTTATGAATTTAATATTGTATCTCTCTATCTTTAAGACTATCATGTTCTTTAAAACAATAATTGTTAACGATTTCCTTTCGTATGTTAAAACGAAATCGAATTATTTTATTGATTAAAACGTGAATAGCATTGTATATTATCTTGTATTATATCTAGTATTCTATCTTGTATTACATCTTGTATATTATCTTGTATTATATCTAGTATTATCTTGTATTATATCTTGTAGTATATCGTGTACTATATATCGTATTACATATTGTATTAAATCTTGTACTATATCTTGTATTACATCTTGTAGTATATCTTGTATCATATATTGTATTACATCTTGTATTATATCTTGTATTATATCTTGTATTACATCTTGTGGTATAGCTTGTATCATATATTGTATTATATCTTGTACTGTATATTGTATTACATCTTGTATTATATCTTGTATTATATCTTGTATTACATCTTGTGGTATATCTTGTATCATATATTGTATTATATCTTGTACTGTATATTGTATTACATCTTGTATTATATCTTGTATTATATCTTGTATTACATTTTGTACTACTTCTAATTATTGTACTATATCGTACGGTTTACCTAAGCCGTGGTATGTGCTGCCATGGAAGTTTGAAAATTCATTTCGTCATAAAAGTATTCTTATAATTTGAGTTCATCGTGCTGCTTATCTGGTTCTAGCATAATAAAAAATAAAATAAAATAAAAGAGATACAAATTATCCCATGTTCATACAATATGTAATTATTACTTCACCGAGGCAGTTTACAATACTAAATATATAATTTAAATTATTAATATGTACTGATATGTAATTATTTTCACTCGCTGTTTATTATTATTATTATTATTATTATTTTTTTTTTTTTTTGCGTATTTATATGATTTCTTTTTATAAATTTATCTTATAAAAATCAATTTTGTGATCGATAAATAAAAGTATAGTTCTCGAATCAGATAATAACATTACTGACACTTTGTAATCGTTAATAATAAATATGTTGTTTGTTAAACCAATATATTCACCATATTGATACATACTGACAATCATTCTGGGAAATATTGTTATATACTTCTGTAATGCTAGATTCTGTTCTTGTGAACGACTAACAAGAAAGATCGATACTGATGGGAATCAGATACGTCATTGATTGAAATGTAGCAGAACTGAAATGCGAAGAAAGAATTTTATTTTAACAATTACTGTATTCATAAAAAAAACCGGAAACTGGATAAATAAAATGTTATTAGAAATAGGATGTGTACAAAAATATAAAACTCGTACTTTATTTCCCTTGACGTTAGAAACAACGTTTTTGTGATAACACAGCTGCGTCTTCAGGACATATTTATTCATTCATACATACATTCGCACGTACATACACGCACAGATTCATTCATACGCACAAACAAACAAACATTGTCTTGATGGCCGAGTGGAGGTCATCCTTCAGACCACTGGTAGCCAGCCGGGTGTCACAAGTTCGAGCCTCGCTGTAGTCAGCTGATGTTTGTAACTTGAACCTAACACTGGGACACTCATGACCGTTCTACTCACGTGAGTCCCGTGTGTTTACTACGTGCTATGTTTTTATAACAACTGTGATATTAATAATGCATATTAAAGTCTGCATAGACTAACAAAACGCAGTCCATATTGTAGTTTTAATCTCCAGCTTTTAACACATCCCAAATGATAATAATGGTCTTTGTGGTTGTAATATATGTCTGATCTGTATGTGTATTGTTTTTATTTTATTTTCATAACATACTGAATACTATAGTAATAGTTATCAAGCAATATTAAAATGTATAAAATAAATTTTCATTAAAATAATGGAGCCAGTTAAAAGCTTAACGGAATATTTTACTTTGTAGTTACTCGAGTTTACATTAGCTACAAGAAAGTGGCTCCTGAATATTCAATTAGCCGTACAGTTCTCGCTTCACTCGCTAGAAATAAAGGTAATTGTACAGTTTTTATTTACCTCTTTATTGTTAAGCCATATGCGTATATATTTAATTGATGACTGAAAAATGTGTTTTGTCCCTGGAGTAAATAAACATCGACGTATTTTGAACGAACACTCATGATCGCAATTTTTCGCGAACCAACCTAAAGGCGTTTTCTGACTATGAAACTATTCATATCGATTTTTTTTTCATCGTATCGAAGGAACATTTAACTTGTTACAGCTAAGATTATGAATAAACAGGTAATTTATTTTGCAAGAGTTGTGACCCTTTGTATGTGTTCTCATAACGAAGGGAAACCATAGCTTCGTACGCGAGAAATAAATTTAGTTATTACAGTTGTAAGCAACACGTCATTTAGTGAGAACGCGCCTTTAGAAACCTTTTATTTTTATTTCTTCTATTTCAACATCATCGTCGTCATGAATTCTTCTGTGATGACGTCAGAAAATAATGAATGAATGAATGAATGATGATGGTGATGATGATGATTATAATAATAATAATAGTAATAACAATAATAATAAATTAACATATCATCTTAACATTCAATTCTGATAATTACTCCGTGCAGCTGGAAGTATCACTTTACTCATCAAAGAGTAAGCAGTTGTTATATGCAGAGGATATATTATTAAACAGCAGCATTTTAAAATCAATTACGACGATTGATTGATATTTGTTCCACATTTCGGAGAGTAGAGCTTTCATCTCTTGATAAAAATCTGTCTGGAACCGAAGTCATTGTCTTCGTCTCCACGGACCACAGTAACGGGATATGAACAGATTGTTTTTGTATAAAAGAAACGTTGCTATTACCGACAGTACAATTACCAAATGAAAAATAAAAAAATAAAAGAAAAGAAAAGCGTAATTAAAAATTTAAAAAGTGAAAAAAGAATCAAATGGCTATTCAGTAATAAACAGAGAGTTAATCAATGATCGCGGGTTCAGCACTAAAACTGTGAAAGGCGTCTCGGTGGCAACACTGACAACAACGACGCTTCACTCACTGTGCGGCTGTCGCAGGTGTTGTTTAACAACAACGTTAGCCTTGGCCAGAATAAAATTATGACCAAGGGAAATGCAGTATTAATGCTTGATAAAAATATTTTTTATGTTTGCTTTGTTGCCATTCCCGTCAGTCGCTAAACCATTATTCTGTGTTATATCAGTTTGTTTTGATCCCCGAACTTACATTCATTTGTCAGAAATAATCATAAAAATATGTATTGTTAAATTATTTTATCTCTCGTGTTTTATCGCTGTTTGCTAATAATATATACATTATATATCTCGGTACGCAAGCATTTGAAGGATTTGAATGTTCTCTGTTTTATGTACGTCTGAATAGACTCTGCACATAGACAATATTCATGAACGCATTGGTACAGGAGGACAAAGTCCAATCACGACCTCACAAACCCCGTCAGATGCCGCTGACGAGACTCGAACGTATGGAACCCATTATCCCGCTCTCTTAGAGAGAGTGGAATTGGCCAGATTCTCTTCAAGGAATCTTCAAGGAATCTAATATATTACAGTATGCCATACGTGAGTTTGACTAAACTTGGTATTATTATATACATAAAAAAGTACAAGTAGATACTTACAAAAAAGAACGAATGTTTACAGTATGTGGGTGGCAAACCAGTTTCGCAATTATGCGCTTCTTCAGTGCCTGTGAAACGAGCCACTTTGTTCACTAACTTTAAATCATCTTTGAGCCAGCTACAAGATTCCAGTTTCCCAGAACTCGACATCTTTCTGTGAGATAAAGTGTATGTTTATGTGTGTGTGTGCTTGCTCGAGTGTTTTATTTTTAATTTAATTTTTGTGATTGTATATGTGTGTACGTGTGAATGTGTATTTGTATGTGTGTGTGTGTGTGTGTTTTACGTACAGCATTTTCTGTCTGGTGTTGATTGTTTATCACCAAGATGTAGAAAAACGAAACAGAGCTACTCATTTATTAACAACAAATTAATTCTTAACCGATAGGTTCCATGGTGTGATTGTTGTCCTGTTTTGTTATTAACTGTGATTCATTGTAAGAAAGCGACTAAAAAAATAAATATAATAATAATAATAATAATAACAACAACAACAAGAAAATAAAATAAAAATTCAGATTCAGAAAGAAGACGAACTGGAGGTGAATGAATAAAATAGCTATTGTTGCAAGTACAGGCAGATGTTCCCGAAGTCGCATTTCCGACTGTGTAACACGGAGACGCAACTAAGGGAATATTGTTTTATTATGCAGCAAGTGAAACATGAAAGGTATTGACACACGTAAATCTCTGAAAAAGTAAAGACTTGGAGAAACGATAACGCACGTACAATATCCAGTTTATGTATGCAGTATATTAACGTTCTAAAAATCGGCAAATTCCGTTATCCGGTCCGAACCGTGCCGAGTGGTGGCATCTATAGCCTTAGAAATATTTTCTAAAATAATAATGATGTGATAATAATCTTTATTATAAATATCTGAACGGGATATAGACTACAGTCACCTTGTATTAAATTTACATTTATGCTCAACAAAAGATCAAATAATTTTTTGTAGTTGTCAAGATGATGTTGAAATTAACGGGAGTTATCTCCCATTATTGTGTAGCTATGAAAATAAGTTTAACTGAACGGACAGATGTAGAGTCTCAATTTTTATTTAGTCGTTTTCTATTTGAATAATAATAATAATAATATTAATATTAATAATAATAATAATAAGAAGAAGAATAAGAAGAAGAAGAAGAAGAAGAAGAAGAAGAATGCCATATTTCCAAGAAGCTGTCTGACTGTTATAACATATTTGGTCATATCGTATATTTACTGTAATTAATAGTTGAATACTAGTACCGTTTTGTTTCGACTCAGTCTTATGTAGACATGTCACCAGCTACTCTTGTAATAATACTAATACTAATACTAATAATAATAATGCTGATATATATATATATATATATATATATGTACGTATGTATGTGTGTATATATATATATATGTATGCTTAAGAATGAATATGAAAAAGAAGGAATTATATTTTAAAATACATTTATTAAACGTCGAGTCCACGTGAACAGTACATTAACTAAAATATATTTTTACAACAAACAATTTTAAAAATCATTAAACAAGTGAAGAAAATAAATACGAGAAAAATATATAAATCTGCGGACAACCTTTATTAAAATTATCCTTGTTAGTACATTATTATATTTAACATTTTATTTAGTTGTTTTTTTTGTAAATTTAACAGAACTGGTGTATATTTTTCAAATTTGCTCAAATTGGACTTTAAACTTTTATTTCTCTGAAGCAATATTTAATAGTCAAAAGACAAGTTTAATAATACATTTTATTTATACAAAATTATTTTTATAAAATGCCAGTAAAATAATATTTTTTGCCGGTGATTAACTGACAACAGTTTAGAAAATGGTTCCTACTTCAGCTCTTTTTCTAGAAAAGAAAATAATTATAATTTGAAATGAGGAAACACTGTGTTTCTTAAGGAAATGTTCTAAACATTGTCATAATTGTTAAAAATGTCGTCGAAGAAAAAAGCAAAACAAAACAAAGACAAAACTAACAACATCACCCGAAAAAGAACGAAGATAAATGTTGGACATTTGTATACTGATCACAACAAGTTAAGAGACTTTGACTACAGAACACATTTCTCTTTGGTTCCGCCGCTTACAAGGAAATGATCTCGTGGGCTACAGGATGACGTAACTGCTTACGTACACCACTAACAAATCACTCTGGTCATGTATTGTTTCAGTGAAGCCTATAATATACATTTTACATTATAATGAAATTCTGATTTTATTTAACCAGTACAAAATCCACTGAACTTGAAGTCTTGTTATGTAGTTACTAATACAGATAAATATGACACGGTTTATAACTTTGTATAGATCAGTTTTCGCAGAACATTCAACTTGATAATACTTAAATAATATATCACACAAGTGTGAGTGCTTATTATGGACAAAATAATATTTTATTTCATGTATCACAATCATAGTAGTAGTGTTTTGTATATCAGCACTATTACACAGTTTTTTACATTAACTATAACATTTTGTACATTATCGTCTCCATTGGACTGTGTTGTGAAAACTTAGCTGTTCATCTGAACGATCTTTCACTTCTTTAAGAGTTTGGAGAACACAGGAATCTTTCTGTAAATCTTTGTTCTCTTCAGATTGTTCGACTCGTTTCAACACTGCTTCCAGCATTCTGATGCATAACGACTGGTTATAATAATAATAATAAAAATAATAATAATAATAATAATAATAATAAAAATAATAGTAATATAAATAATAATAAATAATAATAGTGGGAGTGGTCGTAGTAGTAGTAGTAGTAGTAGTAATACTACTAACAATAAAAATAGTAATAGTATTAGTACTATTAGTAGTGGTGGTAGTAGTACTATTAGCAGTAGTAGTAATAATATTAATGTTGTTAATAATACAGATAAAACAATTAATAAAGATAATACTGATGATGATAACAAAAGCAATGTAACACTAATAATAAATAGTATTAATAATGACAACTGCAGTAGCAGTAGAAGTGGTAGTAATAGCGGTAGTCGTAGTATCAGCAGTAGTAGTTGTAGAAGTAGCATCACAGTTTATTACAGATTTCAATAAGTTTTTGTTTATTTCACAATGTCAGTTTCTAGTCCGTCTTCAAGTAGGCTAGTGAACGGAGTCTTTATCATCTTTGAGCCATCATATTCTGTGAGAAAAAACAACAACAAAAAAAATCATTGTTTAATATTTCTATACTGCTTATTATATGTAGTATAGGTATACAAACTAACCCTCAATCTTTTCATAAATTAATTTACATTAAAGTAGTGAACAGAAGCTTATGGATCTACTGTTATCACGCTGTGTACGACAAAGTTCAGTTATTTCTCATAAAGCAAAAGTGACTTCATCTTCAGACTGACCAAAGCAGATAGTTTATTCAGGTACCAATTGGAATAATTAAACAGTCAGTGTAGAAAATAAAACAAAAAACATTCCTATGTCAAAGATTTCTATATTAGCGTCGTAAAAATATTTAAGAAATTCATTAAAATTATTTTATCAATTCTCACCCTGTTTTGTTTTCAAAGTACCATCCTCTCTCTTCCCCGTGATAATTTCTTTAGCAGATCGCCACAGGTATGTTGTTAGTTCCAGCTCTCTGTCAATGCCCTTTTCATCAGCTAGCATGTCCATCGTGTCCAGCAGTATGGACATGAAGATGTTGGCCAGGGTGAAGGTGACCATCACGATGAACGTGATGAAGTAAATCAGACCAAACCAGCTACTTTCTGCTGGGATGGTCATCTTGGTGAATCCAGCGTGACCAAGAACTGCAGAGAAAAGACTTTCCAAGCACGTGACGATGTCTTTGTACTCTTTAGAAAAGGGACCGAAGAAAAAATAGCCGCACATGGCAAATGCAGTGAGGACCAAGAAAATGTAGAAGAAGAAACCAGGAAGGGTTTTAGAACTCTTTTTCAACACAGTGAAAACTGTGTGCGTCACTTTGGTGTAGCCCATCACTTTGACGAGGCGTAGAGTGACGATAGCAAGAAGAACAGAAACCACGTAGATAAAGAGACTGTCCCATTCTGCTATGTGATGAAAGTTGACGAAAATTCGAGTGTTTTCTCTAAACTTGGCCAATGCTTTTGTAGTGTAGCGAAGTCTGATAAAATACAAGACGACGGCAGTAAACGAGAGAGAGACTGTGGCGAGTTCTGCGATATTCCAGAACTGTCTGAAGAACGACCATCTTTCTTTGAGAAGTCGGCTGCCCATAAATACCACCCAAACCATGGTTGTTATAAGGAACAAAATCTCGCAGATTCGGATGTAAATTCCCATTCCACCAGTAACCTCCAAACTCCTGAATGTGAAGATGTTAGTGAAGTGTAGAACCGCGCCAGTTTCAGGAAACTCGGACAGCAAGCTGATGTAGGCGAACATGTTGAGATTGCCAGAGTACACGGTGAACTCGAGAAACACGGCTCTCGTCTGACGATTAATCCACATCGTGTCTATCAACTCACGTATTGTTTGTTTCGCCACTGCTCGACTTATGTCCATTTCGGCGATGTATCCACCACCTCCGTACACATTAAAACCGCCAGCAATTGGAATGCCCCAGATTTTCCAAGCTGGAACAAAACTCCAAGCATCACTTGTTAATCTGAGTCCTTCTTCTGGATCACAAGGTTTCGTTGTATTCCAGCCCAGGCAGTAAGTTTCCGTGTCCTCTGAGATAATGGAATAACGTGGATAGCAGGTCGTACTGCCTATGTACGGCAATGTGCAAGACACTGAAATAGTAAAGAATTATTAAGTAATTACTCGATAAAGGTAGAATTAAAAATATGTTATATTTGTGTCATCTGTTGTTTACATCCACTTAGTTTAATTATGTATGTGTTATATCGTGCAAGTATGTGTGTTATGGATTATGCACCTTTCTTTTCTCTGATAAGCCTGAGACGAGGCGCTCCAACTCGGTAGTTAGTCAGATCTGACATGAGAAGCCGATCTTCTGGCCCCAGCAGTTCTTTGTTGAAGTTTTCCTCTGGGTACATGGCGTCTATTATAGTGTAGTTTAGCCACATGTAGTAGTCTCTGATGCGATGAATCTAACGAAAAACCCAGTGTATTATAAAACGATAACAAACTAATTTCTGAAAAGCTAAATGTAGTCATTATCAACACACAAACTATCTGGATGCAGTTCGTTCAGGTATATTGCAGAGGATGGCTTTGATTCCACATATATAAAATAAATGTTTATTTTTCTTCTCTACAGTATTATGTTCGTATTCGTTAACGATGTAGCTATGCAGTAATCTGTGTCTTTAAACGTGTATGTTGGATAAGAAAGAGTAAAAAGCAGATACTTACATCGTCTGCACTAGAGACGGGAGGAATGTATTTAGGATTGAGAGGACGAAACAGCTGGTTCTGCAGGTTGGTGCGCAGCAGAAAGCCGTGCGGGTCTCTGTTGCTGTAGCAGATAGAACAGAGCAGAACGAGCAGGAAGACGGTGACGAGAAACTCGCTCACTGCTTTCTGCATCTTTCCTTTCTGCACAACCTTCAGCTTGATCTGCTCAACCTCTTTCTCTGGGAATGCACTTCTGTAGTCCAGTCGTCTTCTTGCTGAAATGAAATGATAAAACTTTCTAATCAGCAACACTTCCCACCAGTAAGAAGATCCCAGAAATGATTCTAAGAGATACATCTGTCAGACTGTCATTACAAAACAGCGTCCCTCTTTATGCAATTTGTTTTTAATAAAAAAAAGTAGTTTTACTCACTTTCATATGGTTTGCCAATTCGAACGTGCTTTTCGTAAATCTTCTTCAGATCAAACATAGTAGGTCGCACGACTTTGATCTTTTTCATTATTATTGCAAATATAATAGCTAGGAAAAGTATCTGTAATGAAATATATACATACATACAGTGAATGCCATCTGAAAATATTAATAATGTTTATAGAGATTAAAAATAATGTTTTTTTTATTAACATTTTTCTATATATATATTTTTTATTTTGGAGTATATTTAAAGATAAATGCATACTGATCTAGTGGATGGAGTATATCAGATATTACAAAACCGTGGAATATAACAGAGTATTTGAATACCGAGAGTTATTATGTAATTAATGATAATATACACAGTGAGCTTTAAAACACACTGTGTAGCATTTTGTTTACATGTGTGTGTGTGAACTGCAATATAAATAATCATGATGATGACGATGACGACGATGATGATGATGATAAATAAATAAATAAATAAATGAAAATCAACCTTGAATGGATCGAGAATGAACATGGATTCGGCAAAGCTCATGAAGAACGTGATGAGAAACTCCTCAGACAGGTCTTTGCCCCACTCAGCGCTGTACAGGATGACGAAGAAAGACGAGAGAAGCGAGGCGAGAGCGACGAGAACCCAGGCGATGTAGACACAGAAGTGGGGCAGGACGCTGTCTTCGTCGTCCACGATGTCTCTGACGACCAGCACCTTCTGCAGCGCCACGCTGTCCTTGTAGAACTTGAATCGCTTGAAGCAGGGTGTCATCCAGTGTGACGTCATTTCATCTGTAGACGTCTGACTCTTACTCAGCTTAGATTTTCTAAAAAGTGTTGACTATTATTAATAGTTTAGCATCTATAATATATTACTGAGTTAAGTTAATGTGAAGGACAACGATACAATCTAACAAGTGACAGCAAAACAAAACTTATTCTCAATGTCTTGTTGTTGTTGTTGTGACTGTATTTAACAGTTTAATAGCATCTGTAGTGTAATTTAAATAAAATATCTACGGAATTACCTGAATAAGAACATCATCATAAACACCGGGATGGCGGTGATGATGGCGCTGACGAAGGAAATCCAAATCTGAGAGACGTTAAATTTGAAAGGCCCAAGTTCAAAGTCAGCGATCTGTTTTCTATCTTTAAAATCACGTGACTTAAAGAACATGGCGTTTGAAATCATCGACAACAAGAGCAGCGCTAGACAACAACCAATTCGCTGAACTCGACTGAAGTGGCTCTTCACGGGCCTCAGTACGGTCGACAGCCAGAGATGGTCATCAGTCACGTGATGTTGCGCATGCTCAAAGAACATAGTTTTGAAATTATTGAGGTTTTCTGGCGTTCCGACCCCCAGTGCTTGTTCAATTCCTCCGGTTTCAAAAGACAGCCACTTGTAACACAGAAAGTCAAATCTGAAACAGAAAAACCAATCACGTTCAGTTAGATTAGATCTCACTGCCTGACACTACGATCTGTGAATAGATTCTGTACACGAAGTGCTTAGAACCAGCATAGTTAAAACCACAGAACATTCCTTTCCAGATAGCTGATGTTACAATTATTAATGTATATGAAATTCTCAAATAGTCACCAAGTTTTCATAGATACCGTCAAAAGTGTTTGACATGTGTTAGACGATTCTCTCTCTGATGGATTTTATCAGCATCTGATTTTATGATGGAAACTCATTTTTTGTTTACTTCTCTGGGGTTAAACAACTTTTGTCTTCATTTATTCTGGCACTTCCGATAAATTATTTGAATGAATAACAGCTTGTTTTTTTTTTTCACAGAATAGAATAATTTTATTTGACAGATATATCGCAAAAGAAATCCTCTGATTGATTCCACATTTTTAAAACACCAAAAGAGAAAATAAGACTGAGAATTTCAAGTAAAGCTGGTTACCTTTCACTGGTCTGCAGGTCGACCACCTCTATTCTGTTGAGATACCAAGACGCCCATTTGCCCTTCCCAGAATTGTCATGCCAGATTCTCAGACACTGCAGGTGTCCCAGTGGCAGAGGAACCGCCATGATGAAGTGAAGAACACTCCCAGCAGTGAATTCCTGTGAAAAGATGTCACAAAACAATACGATTATTAAAACTAATAGTCATACACAATAAACAGTTTTACAATTCATGGTTAAGAAATCGCTGTTTCAGTCCGAGTCAAATAAACAACCAACGATTTGAATTCTGTATCAAGTTCTCTCTGTGCGTAAACATCTTACTGTTGCTAAATGATGAGTCAACGAATTTACTCTTTATTAATCACAATGGTTCTAATTCGTTTAAAACATCGTAAGAAACGAGATTACAGTGCAGTGAGTTTACATTTATATAAAACATCCTGAACTCGACAGTGGACGAAACACTAAAAAGTCAAACCTTTCGAACTCCGTCTGTGAGAACTCGTATTCCCGTCTCCCCCTCCTCTCCAGAAATATTAAACTCAATTTTAGATCTTGTACCTCCGTGTCTGATCATCCCAGTGTAAACTGTTATCAGATAGAAGTAGCAGTCATCACTGAAGTTATCTTCCAGCAGCGACACCCCCCACTGTAATAACAATAACAGTAACAATTATTAATGTATATAATAAAAATAATAATAATAATAATAACAATAATAACAACAATATTAACAAGAACAACAAAAACACCAATAATAATAATAGCAATAACAACAATAATAATGACGATGACAACAACGACAATAACAATAACGATTAATAACACCAAATATCATCATCCACAACAATAACTATACGTTATCAAATGTTATGCAACAATACCAAACCCAGATTAATGACTTAAAACAGTTCAGTTGAACAGATCACTAAATACAAACCTGAAGCACGTCTTGCCCGTCTTTGTATCTCGAAAACAAAGCGAGAACGACGAAGATGACGTAGATGACGATGATGGTGGACAACACCGCCGCCTGACCTTTGATGTCGAACTTGCTGAAGACGGTGGAGAAATCTATCTTGTTGGGCGGCACAAAGAACGAGACACTCGCCACCAACTTGTCAGAGTTTGGACAGATACACGTCGTCTCATTCTTGTCCTCGTTCCTCACCAGCTGAACAATTAGAGATGTGAATGTTTGTCTGTATTTTAGGATTTGAATATTATCTGTCTTATATAGGCAAAGCACATAGAGAATATTCGGGAAAGCACTGGCACAGGAGGACAAAGTCAATTACGACATCACAAATCCCGTCATTTATGTATGTATGTATTGTATACGTATGCATGCATCTGTGTGTGTGTGTGTGTGTGTGTAGTTAGATAGATAGACATCAGAAAGGCAGAGAGGATATATATATATACACACACACACACACACACACACACACACACACATATATGTATATGTAATATCCGAGTGTTTATAAATGACTATATCCGAATCTATGGTTCTTAGCAGATAAGCGTGTGTATATATTTCAGATAATCTCTTTCTGTGGTTTAGAACGTCCGTGTGTCTGTCTGTCTGCATGTTTGTCTGACTTTACCTTACACTGGTGGGTTCTCCAGTCCAGGGCCTCTCCTTCCAGAGAAAAACAAACTATTGTTGTCACGCGGAACAGGTAGGGCGTTACAAGCAGATCAGCTGATGTCGTTGTAGTTGAATTGTCATCAGAAGCACTCCTCTTTTTACGTGACACAGTAACCACTGTAAACAGAATACAACAGTTCACCAGGGTTAAATGTGTATTTATTCATACTTTAAATGTGTTCACATATTAAACCATAATTTTATTTGTTCATTCGCATGTAAATAACTTAACTTACTAAAAATTCATTTATAACTAAATAATTAAACTAACTCAGTAAATGAATGTTATGAATGAATAAAATAAGTAAATAAAAAATAATAAATTAAATCCATCTATATATCTCTGCACTAATATAAAAAACTGGCCTGCGTGTACCTTCATTTAACCTTGGCCTCAAGGCTATGTAAGCAACGCCAGTACGTTTCACTGCGCCTGCGCGCACACACAGTGTAGTTCCGGAAACACCCGGATCCACGTCATGAAAGACAAAATGGTCGAATCTCATGTCCGTGGGCGGAATAAGTGCGCGGAAGAAGACGTCGTACACGACTTTGACGTTGTCGACTGGTCTGGCCAGAACACAGATATCCGCCACCATTGTTCTGTAGTAGAACGAGTGGTAGAACATCTTGGCCGCGTCTCCCTCCGTGAACGTTGGGTGTGTCAGTGTCAGTGGCGCGTTTTCGGCGTCTGTCTGGGTAATGACGGGTCCAGAAATGCGGAACGTTTTACCATCACTCCCTCGAACACTCGCCTCAATGACCGGTCCGTTGATGATGCTGGCATAGTCGCTTTTGATATAGATGTTGTCCTTCATCACTTTTAGCTGAATAAAAAAACGTGACATTTAAAACGTCTTCTTTTATTTTCTCTCAGCCTAGTATTGGCGTGACTGTGGTCATAGCTAGTAATTGGATCGAATTTAATGTTTAATTTTAAACAATACAACAAAATTATTTTTAAAAGGAGATTTTTAAAATATACTTTAGAATATATACTAATGAAAAGCACATCACAAAAATAAATACTAATTTCTAGATTCAGTTTTCAGTGGATGCCAAAATGTATGTTAATAAAACGTGTGTATATATATCTATATATCTACATATAAAATATAACTCCTTATTTCTAGATTAGTGTCCCAGTGTAGACAACAAAATCTTTACCCTGACTTCTACATTTGCGCTTCTGTTAATCACAGACGTATGATCAACTCCAGACAGACTGAAGGTCAAACCGTGCATGGATTGTCTATCAGCTTCTACGATATTCTCTATTGTGGTTTTCTCCACAGCCAGTGAAAGGTTTTCTAGCTCCAGGGTTTTGTTCGTGTTACTAGGCAAAGCTTCACTCCACATTTCAAGAATGTTATCAGTAGCTTTCTCAAAGTTAGCCACCGTCTCATTGATCTGTATGTAAATAAATAAATAAGTTACGTTTTACATGGATTACAATACATTGCACAGCAGTAATAATAATAATCATAATCATGAAGACCACGATGATGATGTTAATAACATTGTTTTAATGAATATGATCAAGAGGATTATGGTGATGCAATATATATATATATATACTTGTAGAAACTGAACTCAAAAACAAATTTACCATCAAAACAAACGATTTAAATACAAAGTAGTGGACGATTAGCCTGATCTATACTTCTCACACACACAGAATGTAAGATGCTGAGTCTTTCAAGCTGACAGTTAGAACTCACGTCTCTGAGGATTTGTTCTTTCCTGACAAGACGTTTTTTGTCTGCCACTTTCTTCATGTATTTTCTCTCTATGACGTTCAGCCTCTGCTCCTTCTCTGTCATGTTTTCCTGGAAGAAAACTTCAGATCCTTCCAAGTCTTCAACTTTGTCTACCAAGACGACGTCAGTGACCTCTTTGTTGACGTCGCCCAGCGCACTGCCGAGAGCTGCACAAAATACAATACAATACAATACAATACAATACAATACAATACAATACAATACAATAAAAATAAAATAAAATACAATGCAATAAAATAAAAAAAATAAAAAAAAAATAAAAAAAAATAAATAAAAAAAAAATAAAAAAAATACAATACAATACAAGAAAAAAAAAAAAAAAAAAATCGATACAATAAAATAAAATAAAATAAATTAAATTAAATAAAATAAAATAAAATACAATACAATACAATAAAAGAAATAAATAAAAATAAAGTAAAATAAAATACAATAAAACAAAATAAGTAAGAATAAATAGAATAAAAATAAAATAAAATAAAATAAATAAAATAAAATAAAATAAAATAAAATAAATAAAAATAAAATAACATAAAATAAAATAAATAAAAATAAAATAAAATGAAATGAAATAAAATAAAATAAAATAAAATAAATAAAAATAAAATAAAATAAAAAAATAAAATAAAATAAAATAAAATAAAATAAAATAAAATAAAATAAAATACAGTAAAATAAAATAAAATACAATAAAATAAAACAAAATAGGTAAGAATAAATAGAATAAAAATAAAATAAAATAAGATAAATAAACAAATAAATAAATTTGCACAGTGGGAATCGAAATATTAATTAATAAAAGAATAAAAATATTAATGAATAAACAATGATACTATACATAATAATCTTATTTATACTGAGTCTAACACACTCACAACCACACGAACACATACATTATTTTTATTCGCACGTGCATAAACATTCATTTACAGACATAGCCATACACACATACATACAGACATTAATTTAAATTTGTGTGATGTTGTTATTGTGTGTGTGTGTGTGTGTGTGTGTGTGTGTGTGTGTGTGTGTCTCTCTCTCTCTATAAATATATATATATGTAATCCTTGGATTTGGGCATATTTAAGAACCTTCTGTCACAGTTCACTTTCTAATTGCTAAATCTGCACTATCATCACTGTTATGTCTTGTTTATAGAAAGTGTTACGTAACCAAATTTAGTTGTTTGTTGAGAAAACTGTTACCTTTAGTTGCATTGTCCAACTCGTTAACATCGCGATTATTTTTTAGTACTTTGAGAAACATTTCACTCAGAGTTGCTACTCCTTTAGATGCAGTTGTCTGAAACACGAAAACCAAACATTTAAACTGAGAGACACACAGATAAACAGATTGATAGAGAGTGAGCGAAAGAGAGACAGACAGACACACAGACGGAAAGAGATAAATACATAGAGCAAGAAAGAAAGAGAGAAAGACAAACAGATAAATGGACAGAGATAGATAGACAGAGAGAAAGAAAGAGAGAATTGAGACGTACCATGCATTAACACGAGAAAAGGAAAGTTATAAATGCATATCACAACATACATAAACTCTTTAATTACTGTTACTGTGTAGAATCATTATCTTTTTTATTTAATTAGCTTTAAGTAAAAACAGCATAGATACCACAATGCCAGGTTTTACAAAGCTTGACTGTTTCATTGACGTTGCCAATGCCGTTGCCATAGAGATAAGAACATTGTTGTTTGGTGGTTTCGTTGTAACGTTAGCGCCGTTGAAGTCTTTGCCGCTGTTCAAGGTAAGCAACTGTATTGAATTTAACAAGGTCTTCGTGATGTTTTCCATAGCCTAAAGAAAAAATTGTGATTTAGGACAGATTGGCCATAACTTTAAGTATAAATCCTTCGTCTATATATATTTTTACATTATGTTTGTTAGTTGTATTACTTTATGCTAAATTCTTTGTCCAAGCCTTCCTACATGTGTGTTTATATTTGTACATACAAATGTATTTTAATTTTTAAACAAACGGTAATACACATTTTAAATCAAAACATTTTTTGTTTTCTGCAGAACTCTCTCTCTCTCCTCTCTCTCTCTCTCTCTCTCTCTCTCTCTCTCTCTCTCTCTCTCTCTCTCTCTCTCTCTCTCTCTCCCTCCCTCCCTCCCTCCCTCCCTCTCTCTCTCTCTCTCTCTCTCTCTCTCTCTCTCTCTCTCTCTCTCTCTCTCTCTAAATATAAACATACGAACACACATGCACACGGACACAGATACACAGACACACACATATATATATATAGAAACAAGATTTGTTTTGTTAGTTATGATTTACCACTTGAAGTTCGGTAACACGTGGGTCTGTTTTTGTCAGCTCAGTCAAGGTTTTTGCTACAGCCTCGTTGACGTTGTCATCATCAGGAACTATCTCGATCACTGTATCCTTCGTTATTTGTTTCAGTTGCTGGAACAGAATGAAACACGTACAAAGTGTATCTGTGTAAAAGCAGAGTGTTATCACATTTTATATTTATAATTAACATACACATAGGTGCATAAGTGAGTGTGCGTATGCTTGTCAAATAATGATATATAATAACAAAAACAAATATATATATATATATACTATTGCTATACTACAATTACTACTACTACTTCTACTACTACTAATAAGTATAGTGGTAGCAGTAGCGGTTACAATAGTAGTAGTTTTAATATAGAGGTAGTAGTAGTAGTAGTAGTTGTAATAATAATCATACTGGTATTTATATATATATATTTTTTTTTTTTTTGTTATTATATATAAATGAAGACTATATCACTTTTGACAGACACTCACTTAAGAACCTATATATATATGTGTGTGTGTGTGTGTGTGTGTGTGTGTGTGTAAAAGTATGTATTGTTCTCTGTGGTATGAATGTATTTCTAAAGGTTTTTTTTGGGGGTTTTGGCTACTTTTTTCAGCAGGTTTTCATTTGTCACGTTTGTTTTTCTCTATGATTTGAAATTTTATTACAATAAAACATTTATAGCGAAAAAATGCAACAATAATAACAGCAATAATAATAATAATAATAATAACAATAACACTAATGATAATAATAATAATAACAATGATAATAACAATGATAATAACAATAATTTGTAATAAGAATAATAATAACAATAAAAATAATAGTAATGGTGATGATGACGACTGATTAGGTTACATACGATGGTGTTGATGGCTGAGATGAGTACAGACGACACTTTGACTGTTTTCTCGTAGTCGTTGCTGTTTTTCAGCAGAACGAGGACAGTCAAGGATTTTTCCAAGAACGCTGTGATCGCTGCCTGGTGCGCGTCTGTCGTGTTGGAATCTTTTGTCTCTGATAATCCTTCTGGTTCTAGCTCAACCTCGGGCAACGGACTTGTCACCTGATGTTTAAATAAACAGCGTAACTGTACAATCCTCAGAGAAATAGCGTAACTGTACAAGCCTCAGAGATATAGCGTAACTGTACAAGCGTCAGAGAAATAACGTAACTAACTGTACAAGCGTCAGAGAAATAACGTAACTGTACAAGCATCAGGGAAATAACGAAACTAACTGTACAAGCGTCAGAGAAATAACGTAACTGTACAAGCGTCAGAGAAATAACGTAACTGTACGTCTGAGTGTCTTTAGAAAAGATGAGCAAATATTTTAAAATAGAAAGACATGCGTAATAATGTATTAAAATTTTAAATATTATGAATCAAAGATATAATGAAATTTACGGTATTTTATTTGTTTGTTTGCGTTTATATTTTTTGTCATTAAGCGGTCACCTAGCTTATTCGGATATCTTTAAAGATCTGGTTTTCTAACTAGATAAACTGACACTTCATGTAATGTTTCTTACATAATTCACTCAAAACAGAGAGTCAGTATTTATGTTCATTATTATTTAATGACTTGCTAACTAACTATATATGGGATTTTTTTCTGACAATTTTATTTAGATGAGTAATAATACGGTTTGTCTTTAGAGAGCAGTTTTCTTTTCTACATCGCGTGGATTATTTCAAATTGTTATTCGAGTTATTTTGTGTTAATGCACCTTTAGTCATCATTACAATGAATACTTATTATTGTTAACAGTAAACCGGATAGATATCGTCACGTGCATTTTATATGTATCTTCCTGTGACAAGAAAACAAACGCCATTGTCTATGCGACAATTTAGTTATAAGTACTAGTTGGAACGGAACAAATGCATTGACATAAATGATTTTAGAAGATCTCGTCAGACCTCATACTATGGTGGAATACGATGATGTTTGTTCTACAGCCACAGTTTACTAAAACCTACCACCACGTGTTCATACACCACTGCCTCGCTTTTAAAACCATCTTCAATTCGGAACTCTATCACACACGTGTGGTTGTCCTCTTTGGGACAGACTTCTAGATACTGAACAGTCGACGATTCACCTGGAATTGACAGAACAGAATCAGAGTCTGACTAACACAGTCTGTAAAAACCTCGGCAGATTTACCAGCAGCTTCTGTGTCAATACAATGTGGTCGGTTATGTATGTGTGTTTTGTGTGTATGTGTGTGTGTGTATTGTGTGTGTGTATTGTGTTGTGTGTGTGTATTGTGTGTGTATGTATGTGTGTATTGTGGTTTGTGTGTGCGTGTGTATGTGTGTGTGTGAGTGTATTGTGTTTTGTGTGTGTGTATGTGTGTGTGTATTGTGGTTTGTGTGTGTGTATGTGTGTATGTATGTGTGTGTATTGTGTGTGTGTATTGTATGTGTTTGTGTTGTGTGTATTGTGTGTGTTTGTGTATGTGTGTGTATTGTGGTTTGTGTGTGTGTGTGTGTGTGTATTGTGTTTTGTGTGTGTGTATGTATGTGTGTATTGTGGTTTGTGTGTGTGTATGTGTATGTATGTGTGTGTGTATTGTGTGTGTGTATTGTATGTGTTTGTGTATGTGTGTGTGTGTGTGTGTGTGTGTGTGTGTGTGCAACTCAAAAGATAATTTTAATGACCGTTTCACGACCCTCTGTGCATGTGTGTACGTTTGTGCGTCAGTGAGTTTATGTGTGTATGTGTGTGAGATAGATAGATAGATAGATAGATAGAGAAAGAGAGAGACAGAGAGAGAAAGAGAGAGAAGAGTGAGAGAGTTTAAGAGAGAGATAATAAGAGAGAGAGAGAGAGTAAGATAGAGAGAGAAAGTAAGAGAGAGAGACAGAGAGAGACAGGGAGACAGAGAATAAGAGACAGAGAGTAAGAGAGAGAGTAATAGAGAGAGAGAAAGAGAGAGAGAGGAGAGAGAGAGAGAGAGAGAGAGAGAGAGAGAGAGAGAGAGAGAGAGAGAGAGAGAGAGAGAGAGAGAGAGAGAGAGAGAGAGAGAGAGAGAGAGAGAGAGAGAGAGAATGAGAGAGAGGGTTCTTACTTCCAGAATATATCACTTGAGTTTCATTTCCTTTGATTTGTTTGATGGTGTAAATGAGTGGTTCGTTTCCATCCATGCTGCTGTCTCGATGATCACGTGATCCCTCGTCTTTCCAATTCTTACATTCAAACGTGAATTCCTCAAAACTGCTTACACCTGTAATAATAATAATAATAATAATAATAATAATAATAATAATAATAATAATAATAATAATAATAATAATAATGATAATAATGATGATGATAATAGAACCAGACCAATATATATATATATTTACAAATAACTTTTTCCGAGACAATGTTTGTTGATTATAAAGTTACAAAATTTAAAATAAAACCTATCCTGACAGATATCAGTAGTGAGATCTTAATAAAATGTATAAGTAATCACCAATTGTCACAGACATCAATATGGAGATAGAATACAATTTAAATAACCATCTGCTAATATAAGCATCAATAATGAGATAAAATAAAATTGAAATAATCATCTGTTAACACAAGCATCAATAGTAAGATAAAATAAAATTGAAATAATCATCTGTTGACAGAGATATCAGTAGTGAGATAATATAAAATTAAATAATGACTCAGATATGAAATAAAGTTTGAGGATTCACCAGTCGACGGAGAAACACTGCATTCTCCACCATACGGCTCCTGGTTCACCGAGAACGTGGTCACAGTCTGTGTAGGTGATTTGTTTCGTACGGTGACGGTGATTTCTATCTTGTAGGTTTTTCCTCCTTGCAACACATTTTCTTTTAAGTCAAAGATTTTGTCTGACCTGACTGTATATATAAAAAAACACTTACAGTATACCGAAATATATGGTAGTATTAGTAGCAGTAGTAGTAGCAGCAGCAGCAGCAGCAGTAGTTGTAGTAGTAGTAGTAGTAGTAGTAATAGCAGTAGTAATAATAATAATAATCATAATAATAATAATAAAATCATATATTTTAATAATTTCAATATCTCAATATTATTTGTATGTGATTCATTTTACTGATTATAAAATTTTCGAATCTTCGAAACACATACATGACTCCAGACTTGAATCTAGGTCTGCTGTTCTTTTGAAGCCTGTGTTGTTGTACTCGTACAGCACCCACAGGTAGGTCGCACGTGACGTGTCGTCTGCCGAGCACGTGGAACAGACGACACTTACTTCGTAGACCATTCTGGCTCCTCTAGACCGTTTTCGTTCACAGTTAAACTTACATCTGGAAGAGAGGTAACAAGTATGTTAGATCTACTTACAGCTGTGTCTGAAGACAAGAAACAAAATAGTGAGGAATCAAAGCGAGATTAACTAAGTGTACAACACGAAGGTGTTTAGTCGTTAGATTTAAACTCCTACGTAAATTATTTCTTTTTCTGGATTCGATTGTTTACGTCTCTGCTTTTGTATGACGTTATAGCTGCATTGTTTTATTTAATAATATTAATAATATGTAATAAGGATAAGGAAATCAATTTCCTCTTTATTTACTTCTGCTGAAGTTGATAACTGAATCGAGTGGAGACGTTATTTTTAACTCTTTTTTTTTTTCGTTTTGTATTTTATTTTTATAGTTAAAATGTCTTTCTCCTTCGTAGAAATAAGAGGAACTTCAGAGATAGGTAGTCTGAAGGTTTTGCTATATTCACTCTAACAGTTAATATGAATTTAGCACTAATTCTATTGTTTTAAAACTAAATTTGGTTTTAAAACACAATAGTGTGACACTCCAGAGATAAAAAAGGCTGAACTATACATAAAATTGACATCTTTATCAGCTTTTAATAATGACAAAAGTATGAGCTTTATTTCACAAAGTTGACACATATAGCTCTTCCTGACTGAGATATATTATAAGGTTACTATTTTTGTCTTTAAAATATCTTAATATTTGTGTTTTTAAGGATTTTTGTATCATTATTTTAATAAATATTGTTATAAATTTGTTTTGGTTAATGTATTTGTTACTATAGTTTGAGATATAAAATGTATGGAAAGTAAGTAGAATATCAGTGACATAATCATCTACACTACTTACATAAGAGAGACCTCTGGCGGAGGAACTGCCACGACCTTGATTGCTTGGAATGCTGTGGCTGACCTCTCGTCTTTCGTGACGTTCACCTCAAAGAGCGACCAACTGTCTAGCAACAGTGACGATCCTGCAACTTTGATGATGCCATCGGAGGCCAAATTTATACCACAGGAAGTTTTGTCTCGGAAACTAGTGTCCGCACTTTGAGGCCGAAAATAACCTTCCAAGTCGCTTTCTGAAACCTGGTAACACTGCCAAGAATAGGAAAGATAATTTTCCTTACCAAAACCAATAACAGGATCGTAAGAGTTATTTACTGCGTCTAATACGATGTTTGTGGTTTTACCGAAAACTTTTTGCTGGCCTCCGGCTATCTCAGCGACCAGCGGAGGATTAATGAGCTGCAGGTACATGTAGCCTTCCACGTATTTGACAGTGGAATCAACGACTGTCATATTACAAGTAAGTTTAAAACTGCCAGGACCAATGTTTGACATTGCAAGGTTATATGCCTTTGAATTGGGAGTTGGGACATTGAGCTTCTTCCACTGATCAGACACTTTTTCCTCCACTGTCCATGTGTACGTCTGTTTGGTGCTGTTTTTACATTTCTCTGTCAGTTCAATTCGCCCAGAAATAACTGGAATAGATGACATGAGTGCTTTCATTGGAGTTGTTTCAGATTTATAAGTTATTTCAAACATGATACCAGAATTGAAACAGCCGCTCACAACTTCCATCACAGCTGTGAGGGTTTGCTCTGAGAATCCGTTAGAACACGTTACAGAAATTGACCTTTCACCTGATGTCAAGTATTGGTACGCAGGTCCAGTTATTTTAGACGACTGACCGGTAAAGTTGAGACCAGCTTTTGTCAGACTGGCATCACTGAAGTTGAAAACACATGTGACGTTTACGAGGAAAAAGTTACCCGTATATTCTACTTCGGGTTCGAAATCCAGCATTTGAATGACGTTGTCTGGAATGTTCCAACGTAGATTTTCCACCACGTTACGTATAGTGATAGAATTAGCAAGAAAAGCAATTTCTGTTCCTTTCGTACTTGTTGAGTGCAGTTGTGGGATAAGGACTCCCCCTTTTACGAATGTGTGAGGTAGAGATTTTGGAGTTACATCATTGAAAGTAAACGTTTCAGTTTGTCCATCGCCCCAGATAACATCAGTATTAACAGAAACATCAGACAGAAAGTTTTCTAAATTGAAAGTGAATTTAGTACTAGATATTAGTCCAATACTTTCCGAGGACACCAGTGATATGTCAGAAGCGCCCATTCTCACATTAACAATTTCATTTCTCGTTCTTCCAGCGTACGTTATGTCGAGTTTCACTTGATACTGGCCTCGGTTTGAGTACGTGTGTTGTTTCTTAAAACTTGTCAGTGGATCATCAGTTTCAGTAGCAGATCCGTCATTAAAATCCCACACGAGTTTGATGTTATGAGGAGGTGTCAGCAAATCGTACAGTTGTAGTTCTATTGTGAAAACTCCAGATTCGCTGTTATTTTGAAGATTTACTTGGTTGTAGGACAGGTTAAATGAGTCAACATCGAACTGAATGACTTTAATCGTTTTTGTCAGTAGTATGTTACTCACCTTGTTACTGCAGTTTAAAACAAAGTCATATGTTCCTGCAGTTGTGTAATTGTGTTGTAGTGTGAGACCCAGACCCGTGGAATCAAAATCAAAATCAGTTGGTTCGTCTGTCAGTGTGGTTCCATCACCATAATCAATGTCGCAGGAGACGTTGGTTGGTTTTGGGACTGTGTCGTTGGTATCTGAAAAGATTCTGAATGTAGCCGAATCGTCAGGGATAACGTATGTCCCATCTGGGTCAACCAGCATGTAGCTGTTTGGTAAACCATACTCTGCATTGAGACAGATGTCGATGAAGATCAAGTAGAAGTCATTGTGAGCTGAAAACGTGACGTTGTATCGTCCTGCCTGACTGTAGTTGAACGATGTCGGGAGAACTATCGGGTTGTAGGGTGCAGTGATAACACTGGGGTCTGTTTCCTCCAAAACTGTCGACTCTCCGAAGTCAATTTTGTAGAGGAATCCTGATCGTGGTGGATCGATTATCTGGAAAATGGGTGACGAATCGACCAAGAAATTCGTTTCGTTGACGCACAGACTAACACGTAATTTATCCCAAACATAAAGTTTAAACGATTTGGTATCGACAGTGCCCAGAGGCGAAGTCACCGATACCGCGATAGAATAGTTTCCCTGTGTTTCAAACATACACGATATTAGTTGAGTTTCACCAGCGGAGATGAGTAACAACTCGGTAGTATCGTTTTTGCCACAGGGAGATACTTTAACAGTGACGTTGCCCATGGGAAGCAGCGCTGAACCGCTCAAGTCGACGGTGAAGACAGCTGAGCTGTTTGTCTCCAGTACACTCTCGTTGAGTCCAATCGTGATTCCGTTCAAATCGTGCACAACCTCAAGATCGAACTGCTCGGATTTGTTGCTGATTTTGTTGTATGCAATGACCAGAAGCGTGAATTGTCCAGGCGAGTTGAACGTGTGATCGGTAATCAGTGACATGCAGCTGTTTTGCAGAGAAAGACTTTCATAAAAGTTAACAGCGATATTAACCTCCGATCCTTCACTAACGTTAGCCCGTACCGTGTAGTTTGACCCCACGGCAATCAGAGGGTCACCCCACTGCACAGTGAGCCCCTCAACCGCAATCATCGCTGTAATAGTCATCTCTTGTACGGCTACGTGTAGCTGATTGTAGGCTCTGAATGTCACACTGTAGGTGACTGGTAAGTTGTAGCTGATGCCAGACAGATCAATGTCTTTGTACGCTGTGTACAGAATTTCTTCACTAGTGTTGTTTCTTTTAACACCGTTTCCGAAATCAATTAAATACTGAAACCCAGATCTCGGCGTCTTCTCCAGGGTGAAAGGGACAGTGGCGTTTACCAGAACGAAGTCGTTGTCCACGCACAGCGTCACGTTGAGGAGGTCCCACACGTACAGACTGTATGATTTAGAGATGTTACCTAAACCGTTGGCGATGACGAGGTTCACTGTGTAGTTGCCCTGGACACTGTACGTACACGTTACAGTGTCACTGTTCCCCGGTGTGACAGTCAGCTCTGCTGTAGTGTTTGATCCGTCTCCGCAGTCTTTAAACAGCGTCACGCTCCCCATTGAAGCATTGACGTTACTGGCAAGATTGATAGTGTATGTCGCTGCTTCCTCCGTTTGTAACAACGATATCGGCGCTGGCGTGATGCTGTAGCCGTTCAGCTCGTAGAGGATGGTCAGCAAGTGTCCACTGCTGACTTGGTTATCCGAGTTCGAAGCCATGATGGTGACGTTGTATGTCGCAGTTTCCCTAAACACGTGAGTCACATTAACGCTGAGAATGTTGGCCTCGCACGATTTGAAGATGTAGATCGCCTTTACAAGATCTATGACAAAAACAACGTCAGATCCGGTCTGTACTCTCGCCTCCACAACAACTCCTTTGTTTGGAAGTTCGTATCTGAGGAAATACCACATTACAGATCAAAATGTTCTCTCTCTCTCTCTCTCTCTCTCTCTCTCTCTCTCTCTCTCTCTCTCTCTCTCTCTCTCTCTCTCTCTCTCTCTCTCTCTCTCTCTCTCTCTCTCTCTCTCTCTCTGTCTCTGTCTCTGTCTCTGTCTGTCTTTCTGTCTCTTTCTCTCTCTCTCTGCCTGTCTGTCTGTCTCTGTCTGTCTCTCTGTCTGTCTGTCTGTCTGTCTCTCTCTGTGTCTCTGTCTCTCTCTCTCACTTTCTCTCTGTCTGTCTGTCTGTCTGTCTCTCTCTCTCTCTCTCACTGTCTGTCTCTCTCTGTCTCTGTCTCCCTCTGTGTCTGTCTGTCTGTCTGTCTGTCTGTCTGTCTCTCTCTCTCTCTCTCTCTCTCTCTCTCTCTCTCTCTCTCTCTCTCTCTCTCTCTCTCTCTCTCTCTCTCTCTCTCTCTCTCAACAACAACAACAACAACAACATAAATAAATAGAAACAAACCTGGGAATGGATACCTCCAATCCTGATATAGTAACACCATCAGTACCTAGAACAATAAGGACAACAAAAACAACAATAATAATAATAATAACAGTAACAACAACAACAAAAACAATAATTATAACAATAATAATATAATAATAATAATAATAATAATAATAATAATAATAATAATAATAATAATAATGATAATAATAATAATAATAATAGTAATTTTATTATTATTATGTCATAGATTTTGTTTTGTTATCCGTTCCTAATTTTCATTTTCATTTCTTTCTCTTTGTTTTCTTTAATATTTTCTTTCCTTAATTCTTTCCTTTGTTCATGTCTTCCGCCTATCCTTTTCTTTCAGTTAATTTTATTTATTTTCTCCTATTTATTTTTTCTTTCTTTCATTCATTAATTCATTATTTTATTCTTTCATTGTTTGTTATTTTTCTGATTTTTTCTCTCCAATTTTTTTTTTTTTTTTTTTTGTATTCTTCCGTTCATTCTACTTGTATTGACCACTGTGCAAAAATCTGATAATTCACAGTTACTCAACGACCTCACTGGTTTACGTCAAAACCGTGAACAACAAAGCTTAGTGTTTCATGAACCCACGTGCAACGGAACCGAAATAACAGCTATTGTCAAGCATGCACAAAGTATAAACAAATCCATTATTGGCGATGAAAACAATTTTTTAAGCGCGTATCGACAAAATAAAACACAATATATAACTGTGTTCGAGCAGGATTTTAAACCGGCTGAGTGAATGTACAGTCACGTGACGCATCTCATTTTTCCGAGTCGGGAAATGCACGTGCTTATTAATGTTTATCAATTGTTAAAGAACAGAATAGTTTCTTTCATGCCTTTGAACTTCAGTAAAAGTTTGATAAAAAACGACATCTTTTAATTATTTTATTAACATGTTAGGATGGAAATCAATTTCCACATCAAGCACAATGTTTAATCCGAATGTGAAATGTCTAATAGTCAGTGCTACTGGATATACCATGTAACGGAATACAGGTCATCACCAGTGAAAAAGAACAGAAACGGAAATGTCGATAGCGCAAATTATTTCATCGGTTCGTTAATCCTGTTATACAAGTTCTCTTTCCTTAAACGTTTCGTGTTTAATTAATAGATAGATTTGATTACTGTGTGTATGAACCATATAAAACAACACATACGTATTAATCTCTTTTTTTTCTCTTTCTGTCTTTCTTTCTGTCTCCCTCTATCTTTCTCTCTGACTGTCTGCCTCATTGTCGCTCTGTTTCTCTATCTTTCTCTTTCTCTCTCTCTCTCTCTCTCTCTCTCTCTCTCTCTCTCTCTCTCTCTCTCTCTCTCTCTCTCTCTCTCTCTCTCTCTCTCTCTCTTATTATCTCTTTATCGCTTTGCGTTTTTATTTTCTCTCTCTGATGTATTATTATCTGAACCCATGCTGTATGTGTGTCTGTTGTACATATTTTATGTTTCATATGTTCACGTATTCTCCAGGGTTTGTTCACAAAACATAGCCTTGTAACAAAGTTAGAATCTGTGACAGTAAGAAACGTAGCCTTGTAACCAAGTTAGAATCTGTGACAGTAAGAAACGTAGACTTGTAACCAAGTTAGAATCTGTGACAGTAAGAAACGTAGCCTTGTAACCAAGTTAGAATCTGTGACAGTAAGAAACGCAGCCTTGTAACCAAGTTAGAATCTGTGACAGTAAGAAACGTAGCCTTGTAACCAAGTTAGAATCTGTGACAGTAAGAAACGCAGCCTTGTAACCAAGTTAGAATCTGTGACAGTAAGAAACGTAGCCTTGTAACAAAGTTAGAATCTGTGACAGTAAGAATCTTTAAATAGTTTCTTTGTGTGTGCGCTTGTGTTTATGTATACGTGAGCTTATGTTTATTATATATAAATCGGTAGACATGATTCGTTTTCGTAAGTGATGTAATAATAATAATGATGATGATTAAAATGACAGTAATAATACTCACTGAAACAGTTCTATAATTATCAGCAATGGTAATGACTGACTAAATAACAAACTAAGAAAATAAATAAGTAAGGATGCAAGTAAATAAATAAATTAATAAATAAATAACTAAATAAATAAAGATGCTGATAAGAAAAAAAATACATGATCCAGTTTATGTATGTTTTGTTTTTTCATGCTCTAACAACTAAAGTAATAATTTATTTTACGAAAAAAAATAAAAACTTTAGCGGCGGAAATTATTTTTTAGCAAAAAGGAAAATGACAATGGTGTTTATAAACCGCGTTTATATTCTATTTTCATATCCTTTTGGTGCAGCAGAAAATAAATGAGTTTAAAAATAAAGCAAGTGATCAGCTCCAAACAGCTAAGTAAACGCCACAGCGTAGATAAAACAATTTCCATTCCGAGTGGATTAAACTTTGTATATCAAACTGAGTATGTCCCACGTACGTGTGTGTAAGTGCGTGCATGAGTTTATTTCTGTATGCACGTGTAGATGTCTTTGCAACGTGTTTGTTTATTTGTATATGTGTATGAATGTTTGTATGCAAATAAAGAATTTGTGAATGTCTATATGAAAGTGAGTATACACCTACTTATCTGTGTACTTATGTATGTATGTATTTTAGTGTTTGAATATTCTCTGTTTTATGTACGTCTGATTAAACTGCACGTAGACAGTATTCGGGAAGGCACAGGACAAAGTTCAATCACGACCCACAAACCCCGTTAAATGCCACTGACCATCGTACGTATGTATGTATGTATGTCTGTGTGTGTATATATGTATATCTGTATATCAGTCTGTATGTATGTGTGTATATATGTATGTATGTATGTATGTATATATCTATGTACCTATGTATATATATTTATGTATGTATGTACGTATGTATGTATGTATGTATGTATGTATGTACGTACGTATGTATTTATGTATGTATGTAATATGTACATATGCATGTGGGTATTTGCAGATTGATTGATATGAGAGATGTTTGAAAGAATTAAATAACAGCAATGATAATAATAATGATGATGATGATGATGATTATGATGATAAAAATGATACGGCTTATTTGTTCCTTCCTAACAGTGGAAGCTCGAGTCTTTTTCATAGAATGAAACGAAGCGTGACGCAGTTGATTTCATCGAACTTTCTGAATCGAACCAGACTTTGATTTGTGCTGCAGCTGCACAGTGCATCAAAAATAAAGAGATATAAAAGTTATTATAAATATTTAACAAGTTCCAACTATAGCGTAGCCAATTAGCATAGGCAGTTTGCAATGACACAACTAATAACACACACAAACACAAACACACTCACACAAACATAAACACATAAACACACACTCTTACAAACACGCACACTCACAGACACATACATACACACTAACAGACTCAAATATACAAACGCAAACGCACATACGCACACTCCTAGGTATACAATTATTGATCAGAGCTCTCATAGTGATACTAAACGTTACAATGATCACTGTACTTGTTACTTCTTTATGCTAAATTACAAAACGTTTTGTTTTTTTCACTGATCTCGCAGTCTAAATAAACACGTATTTGTCTCTTTGTTTTCATCAGCAGTCTTAGTTTTACAGTTGTAACCTGCAAGCACTGACAATAACTGTATGTCCTGAAACTAATATAAGTTGTAAATGTGTTAGATTTAAACAACAGAAATTGCCGCAATGAACATTTTCATTTTTAACTATTTCGCTGGATAACGATCACTATAAACACACACCTTTGTTCGACTGGCGGTTTTTATTTTAGGAACTTTTTATTACATTTTAAGATTATACGACCTTGAATGGCATCTATCAACATAAAAACGAAACAATTTGGGACATCATAATTCAGTACGATTTGTATCATTTTAAAATTATTGTTTTTAAATTATGAAAACTACTGAATAAATAAATAAAATGAAGTAAAGCAAAATAAATAAATAAATAAATGAGTACTTAAAAAAACGTTCCTTTATGTACCTTTTACTACTAATCATTTTACATAAAATTAAAAATAACAGTTATCCTTTAAGCGATGATGTGAACAATAATAATAAAAAAATAAAAAAAATCCTTCATGTTAATGTTAATAAAATATTAAACACAGAATGTGTTCTTACATTTATCGACATGTTGTAGAAAGATTGGTAAACAAAACTAAAATGAAGTGTATTGACAATTTGAGCTCAGAAGATTTTTTTTTTAAATTGAATTACGACAACGATGAAGCGTTATTTGAAAACTGTCAACTGTTAATATTAGTTTTCATTTATCAAATATTTGATCGGTCTTGAAATTGTGTAAAATTATAAAACAACGAAATTGTTTTATTTACTCCCCCATAAGCATGCTAGGAGGAGAACTGCTGTAATTTAAATACAAAAGAGATAAAAAAAATCTTTATAATAATAGTACAAAGAAGACGAAGAAGAAGAAGAAGAAGTAGAATAACAACAATAACGACAACAATAATAATAATGATGATGGTGATATTAATAATAATAATAATAATAACAACCATAACAATAACAACAACAACAACAACAACAACAACAACAACAACAATAATAATAATAATTATTATTATTATTATTTTATTATTATTTCACGGTGAATTAAATAAATTTGCGACAAAATTCTGTCTGATGTGAATGTCTCCACATATTGTTTGTACGGCTAACTAACTTGCATGGTCTGTTGCACATTTTTACATTTTCATTACGGTTTTTATTTTGTTAAATATATTTTTATTATTAATGTTCACTCTCCGCTTTGCATTATGCAGGATATAATAACATTTAAAATCTAAAATAAAGAATTCCCTGCGCCGGAAAATAAATTTAAATAAACATGTAAAATAATTCATTAATCTAATTCAAATTTCAAATCAGACTGGTAATACCTTCTTTCACTAAACTGAATATTTCGATTTAATAATCATTAAATATTCAAATAAATTTCAGTTTTAATTTTTATTTTAATGAAAGGGATGAAATACAATTAACAGAAATAATCAATAAAACAAGACAAAATAATCCATTAATCTGTGAATTGTTAAAGTCTGGAAACCGTCGATTTACAAGAAATACTGAATCATAATACAGGATGTCAAGCTCATCATCACCATCTTCATTATTATTATTTTATTATAATTATAATTATAATTATAATTATTATTATTATTATTATTATTATTATTATTATTTTTACTAGCATAGTATTATTATTATTATTATTATTATTATTATTATTATTATTATTTTTACTAGCATAGTATTATTATTATTATTATTATTATTATTAGTAGTAGTAGTAGTAGTAGTAGTAGTAGTAGTAGTATTTCGTCATTGGATTAAAACAATTATCTAAGATGTAAATATCATTTTCATAGCAAAGAATCACAAGGTAGCTTCATACTGAAATTATAATACTGATTTTGATACTGAAATTACAATACTGATTTTAATACTGAAATTATACAAACTGATTTTACTGAGTAGTGACGGGAAATTTGATATCATCTGAAATATTCAAACTTTACAAAACAGCTAGGGCGTCTCCTCGACATTTTATTTGCAGTTCTGAATCCGGAAATCCGGTAACGAAAAATCCATAATGTTAAATGAGATTAAACATAGTTTTTATTACTGTTGTTGTTATTGTTTGCTTGTTTACTGTTGTTGTTGTTTTGTTTTGTTTTTTATCCTTTAATACTTCTTGACATCATGCAGAATGTAGGCTAGGTGTTTCTAAAAAAATACTGCTTTTCAGCTAGATATAAAAATACGATTGAAAATTGCTGCTAGAAATACGAGTAGGATTTGTTGGACCAGTAAATTAAAATAATTCAGTATTTTAAATAATTAATCTTACGTATATACATGTAGTCTGAGGCTCGGAGTATTCTAGTGACAGTGTAGCGCGGTTTTATTCTCTGGCGCATAAAGTAAAGTTAATTCATGTTTAAATATTCACAAACAACTTTGATGCGATACTGCTAAAACAAACACAGATGAAGTGAAAGTAAGCAAAACAATAAAATAAAATAAAAAATCCATTAATCTCTGAATTTTTTAAAAACAAAACGTAAATAAAAAGTGTAGAAATATGGAAAGCATCGATTTAACGGAATTGATTTATTAAATAATTACAATCATCACGTCATCACCACCACCAACAACACAAATAAAACACAACAGCAACAACAGAAATATTAGCAGTGTTAGAAGATGGTAATAGGTAGTAATATTAGTAATAGCAGTAACAGTAGATATAATAGCAGTAACGGTAGTAATAGCAACAGTTGTAATAGTTATGGTTTCAAGTTACAAAAATGTTTGGTCCGTTTGAAGCGCATAGTGTTTAATGTTGCATGTTCGTTATTTTGAAAATAATTAGTCAAAAATGTTTTTGTTTTTTTTACTAAAGTGTCATGAATTGTTTTCTAAATGATATAGCTGTCAGTTAATATTCGTCATAGAGAGAAACGCTAAAATACTGAAAAAAAGAAAGTTTTGCTACATTTTGCAAAGAACTCTAAGAAGAGTATTAGACAGTGACAAAGCGTTTTGAAATCGTATACATGATTATAACATATTTGTCCACATTATGAACGATTTAAAAAATAGAAGAAAATTCATAACACTCATGTCATTATCGCATGGTTTAACAAAATGAATAAAAATACAACAGACTTAATTTCTAAAATCTAATCTAAGATTTAAATATGTCGTAAAAAGATATTTTCATCTTGTTCTTTTCTTCTTTTCTATAAATAATTCTGAAACGCGTTTATCTGTCTAGTATAACAAAAATATAAAAAATATTATACTTCATCTAAGAATTAAAATATACACATCTATTATTTTAATAGATTTTAATCACTAAGTACTTAGAAAAAGATGTTACATTATTTTACAAAGATTTTATCTACCTTCTTGTATATCTGCCTAAATAATAATTAGGTGAATGTTGTTTGAGAATAAAACACTAATAAAGAGATACATCTGTTCTCTTAGTAGAGTGACAAATAACACTAAATTAGACGAAAGAAAAAAAGAAAAAAACCCAGCGAAGAATAAAAAAAAAAATAGTGATAATAACAAGGACGGGAAAATGATAAACCTATTTAATTTTAAATATAAAAAAGTTGTTCTGAATGTCTTTGTATTACTCTAAATGTAACTGTCCGAACATCTGTGTATCTATCTGTCAGTCTGAACGTTTCCGTCTTACACCCTATATTCCTACACAAAGCGCTTGAAGTAACTTAAAATATGTTCCACAAATCTTTTTGTTTGTTTTACTAATTAATTTTAAACTTGGATATGAAAATGTGAACACTTACCTGTCCAGAGCACCCAGACGCACACCAGAAAGAAAAGAAAGTCGTTTTTAAAAAACATTTTCATCGCATCTAGCTGAACATCCTCACGGCAGAATGCGAGGAACAAAAAATCGACGTCTGCAGATGGACGTCAGCGCTGTTGTTGTTTTGTTGACGTCGCTGATCGGCAAACACTTAAAGCGACTGCGCGACGCGACTAATGATTTCAGCGCGAAATGAGAACAAAATAAATTAATTCTACTGGAGAAGCTTCGCGTTTGTTTCACGTCGCCTCCATTCATCCCTGTCCAATGGCATCGATTATTAATGTGAGACCGGTTATCAGGTCGTTACCGCTAGCCCGGCTCCAATTCACCAACAACCGAAACAATTTTAATGTCTAAATGATAAAACACTGGCAGTAATACGTTTTCCATTTCTCGTCTGAAACAAAATACCTTCACATTACATTTCTTTACAAACTGTTGTGGTTGCTTTATGAAAAGTTTTACGATGCTGTTTGTGTTTTTAGCTACGTTTCTCAGTTGTGTCTGTCGTTTGTTTCATTCCCTTTGTTGTTACTGGACGAGGATGAACATAATGAAAATGATTATGATGATGATGATGATGATCATTATAATAATGATTAAGAATAAAAATAAAAGCGTATGAATGTAGGTAAATGAAAAGGAAGATGTAAATGTTACTTAAAATCATGTGTAATAAAATATGAATTAATTGAGTAATGATTTCAGATTTTGTTCTGATTTTTTGTTTTAAGTTTTGTTTTTAACATGTCTATTTGGCCTACTCTGTAAAATGTAAAAAAATCTAGATAATTAAGTTCAAACAGATTCTGTTGTTAGAGAAAACAGAGAGAGAGAGAGAGAGAGAGAGAGAGAGAGAGAGAGAGAGAGAGAGAGAGAGAGAGAGAGAGAGAGAGAGAGAGAGAGAGAGAGGGAGAGAGAGAGAGAGAAAGAGAGATAGATATGTAGATAGATAGATAGAGAGAGAGAGAGAGAGAGAGAGAGAGAGAGAGAGAGAGAGAGAGAGAGAGAGAGAGAGAGAGAGAGAGAGAGAGAGAGAAAGAGAGAGAGAGAGAATGACTGAAATAAAGCAATATAGAGATAGAGAGAAAGACATATAAAAATAAAGAGAAAGAGATAGAAAGGAGATATGAAGAGAGTGTAGGAAAAGTTACAGAAAGAGAGCGAGAGACAGAAACAGGGAAGTAGGGATAGAAAGAAAGTTAATACATTTGAACTGTTTTCTGGGTATTAAATAAATGATCAAACAATCGATGGTGCATAACTTTCTAATTACTGAAGTGTCCAGGTAAGCGCTGTGCACGCACCACGACGCTAAACGATGTTCACTGGTGTGCATATCAACGCTTTAAACAGCTCGGCTCGCAGTCCCTGTCAGACACAGTTACACTCAGTGCACACTGCAGGACTAAAGCGACTCAAGTTTGTTTGGGTGTAGAACATACTGGAGCCGAGGTAAAGAGAGACAATGAAAATGAGTAGAACAAGCGTCATCAAATTCCTGTTTCTGTCAGTCTTGTCAGACAGACCGCGTAGAATGTTTTATTGCTTTTGCTATTGCTATTGTTGTTGTTATTATTATTATTATTATTATTATTATTATTATTATTATTATTATTATTATTATTATTACAAACCACAGTGACTTTCTGTGAGTCTGTGAGTCTGTCTCTCTGTTGAGATATAGATATACAAATAGAGAGATAGGGGGAATGAAAGACTGATAGATGGATATATATACAGAGAGAGAGAATGACTGAAATAAAGCAATATAGAGATAGAGAGAAAGACATATAAAAATAAAGAGAAAGAGATAGAAAGGAGATATGAAGAGAGTGTAGGAAAAGTTACAGAAAGAGAGCGAGAGACAGAAGTAGGGATAGAAAGAAAGTTAATACATTTGAACTGTTTTCACACTGTCTCACAGTTACCTTCATAGCTTTACGTTACAGTGACAACGTGTGTGGTGAATTTTAGCAGTCTTTCTAAACTCGCCCAGCCAGATGGAACAAATAAAATAAATAAGTTTTAAAAAGTAATAAAATAAAATAAATGCAATATAGCAAGTACAGTGTTAAATGAATCATAATTTTTGTGTATTGTCGTAAAATATTAATTTGGAAATATGTTGTCATTCCAGTAAATCTGTTTTGATGTGTAACTGTAAAGAGAAAGACATATATCGACGATTTCGACGAAGCGGTTCGCTTGCACGGCCATTGAAATATATAATTGATACAAATAATCTATAACAAGCAAATATACCAATACTTATTTCAGTTTTTGAAAAGGTTGATATCATGGTTTGATAAATACAACAAGTCACGATTTATAAATGTAATCGATGTCTGAGATATTAATTTTGAAAAAATAAAAAAATAAAAAATAAAAAATAAAACAAGAATAATAAGTAATAATAATAATAATAATAATAATATTAATATTAATATTAATAATAATAATAATAATAATAATAATAAAAAAAAATAATAAATATTTTTCTCTTTTATTACAATATTACTTCACCAGCAATAGTCTTTTTTTTTTTTTTTTTTTTTTTTTTTTTTTTTTTATCATCAGAAATAGTAATTGTTAAAACAGCCATTTGTATTTGTCTGAAACGTAATACTTGCAGATTTCACGTTGTTGAATAGGAATACATTTTCTGGGTATTAAATAAATGATCAAACAATCGATGGTGCATAACTTTCTAATTACTGAAGTGTCCAGGTAAGCGCTGTGCACGCACCACGACGCTAAACGATGTTCACTGGTGTGCATATCAACGCTTTAAACAGCTCGGCTCGCAGTCCCTGTCAGACACAGTTACACTCAGTGCACACTGCAGGACTAAAGCGACTCAAGTTTGTTTGGGTGTAGAACATACTGGAGCCGAGGTAAAGAGAGACAATGAAAATGAGTAGAACAAGCGTCATCAAATTCCTGTTTCTGTCAGTCTTGTCAGACAGACCGCGTAGAATGTTTTATTGCTTTTGCTATTGCTATTGTTGTTGTTATTATTATTATTATTATTATTATTATTATTATTATTATTATTATTATTATTATTATTATTATTATTATTACAAACCACAGTGACTTTCTGTGAGTCTGTGAGTCTGTCTCTCTGTTGAGATATAGATATACAAATAGAGAGATAGGGTGAATGAAAGACTGATAGATGGATATATATACAGAGAGAGAAATGACTGAAATAAAAAACAATATAGAGATAGAGAGAAAGACATATAAAAATAAAGAGAAAGAGATAGAAAGGAGATATGAAGAGAGTGTAGGAAAAGTTACAGAAAGAGAGCGAGAGACAGAAGTAGGGATAGAAAGAAAGTTAATACATTAGAACTGTTTTCACACTGTCTCACAGTTACCTTCATAGCTTTACGTTACAGTGACAACGTGTGTGGTGAATTTTAGCAGTCTTTCTAAACTCGCCCAGCCAGATGGAACAAATAAAATAAATAAGTTTTAAAAAGTAATAAAATAAAATAAATGCAATATAGCAAGTACAGTGTTAAATGAATCATAATTTTTGTGTATTGTCGTAAAATATTAATTTGGAAATATGTTGTCATTCCAGTAAATCTGTTTTGATGTGTAACTGTAAAGAGAAAGACATATATCGACGATTTCGACGAAGCGGTTCGCTTGCACGGCCATTGAAATATATAATTGATACAAATAATCTATAACAAGCAAATATACCAATACTTATTTCAGTTTTTGAAAAGGTTGATATCATGGTTTGATAAATACAACAAGTCACGATTTATAAATGTAATCGATGTCTGAGATATTAATTTTGAAAAAATAAAAAAATAAAAAATAAAAAATAAAACAAGAATAATAAGTAATAATAATAATAATAATAATAATATTAATATTAATAATAATAATAATAATAATAATAATAAAAATAATAATAAATATTTTTCTCTTTTATTACAATATTACTTCACCAGCAACAGTCTTTTTTTTTTTTTTTATCATCAGAAATAGTAATTGTTAAAACAGCCATTTGTATTTGTCTGAAACGTAATACTTGCAGATTTCACGTTGTTGAATAGGAATACATTTTCTGGGTATTAAATAAATGATCAAACAATCGATGGTGCATAACTTTCTAATTACTGAAGTGTCCAGGTAAGCGCTGTGCACGCACCACGACGCTAAACGATGTTCACTGGTGTGCATATCAACGCTTTAAACAGCTCGGCTCGCAGTCCCTGTCAGACACAGTTACACTCAGTGCACACTGCAGGACTAAAAGCGACTCAAGTTTGTTTGGGTGTAGAACATACTGGAGCCGAGGTAAAGAGAGACAATGAAAATGAGTAGAACAAGCGTCATCAAATTCCTGTTTCTGTCAGTCTTGTCAGACAGACCGCGTAGAATGTTTTATTGCTTTTGCTATTGCTATTGTTGTTGTTATTATTATTATTATTATTATTATTATTATTATTATTATTATTATTATTACAAACCACAGTGACTTTCTGTGAGTCTGTGAGTCTGTCTCTCTGTTGAGATATAGATATACAAATAGAGAGATAGGGGAATGAAAGACTGATAGATGGATATATATACTGAGAGAGAGAATGACTGAAATAAAGCAATATAGAGATAGAGAAAAGACATATAAAAATAAAGAGAAAGAGATAGAAAGGAGATATGAAGAGAGTGTAGGAAAAGTTACAGAAAGAGAGCGAGAGACAGAAGTAGGGATAGAAAGAAAGTTAATACATTAGAACTGTTTTCACACTGTCTCACAGTTACCTTCATAGCTTTACGTTACAGTGACAACGTGTGTGGTGAATTTTAGCAGTCTTTCTAAACTCGCCCAGCCAGATGGAACAAATAAAATAAATAAGTTTTAAAAAGTAATAAAATAAAATAAATGCAATATAGCAAGTACAGTGTTAAATGAATCATAATTTTTGTGTATTGTCGTAAAATATTAATTTGGAAATATGTTGTCATTCCAGTAAATCTGTTTTGATGTGTAACTGTAAAGAGAAAGACATATAATCGACGATTTCGACGAAGCGGTTCGCTTGCACGGCCATTGAAATATATAATTGATACAAATAATCTATAACAAGCAAATATACCAATACTTATTTCAGTTTTTGAAAAGGTTGATATCATGGTTTGATAAATACAACAAGTCACGATTTATAAATGTAATCGATGTCTGAGATATTAATTTTGAAAAAATAAAAAAATAAAAAATAAAAAATAAAACAAGAATAATAAGTAATAATAATAATAATAATAATAATATTAATATTAATAATAATAATAATAATAATAATAATAATAATAATAATAAAAATAATAATAAATATTTTTCTCTTTTATTACAATATTACTTCACCAGCAACAGTCTTTTTTTTTTTTTTTTTTTTTTTTTTTTTATCATCAGATATAGTAATTGTTAAAACAGCCATTTGTATTTGTCTGAAACGTAATACTTGCAGATTTCACGTTGTTGAATAGGAATACATTTTCTGGGTATTAAATAAATGATCAAACAATCGATGGTGCATAACTTTCTAATTACTGAAGTGTCCAGGTAAGCGCTGTGCACGCACCACGACGCTAAACGATGTTCACTGGTGTGCATATCAACGCTTTAAACAGCTCGGCTCGCAGTCCCTGTCAGACACAGTTACACTCAGTGCACACTGCAGGACTAAAGCGACTCAAGTTTGTTTGGGTGTAGAACATACTGGAGCCGAGGTAAAGAGAGACAATGAAAATGAGTAGAACAAGCGTCATCAAATTCCTGTTTCTGTCAGTCTTGTCAGACAGACCGCGTAGAATGTTTTATTGCTTTTGCTATTGCTATTGTTGTTGTTATTATTATTATTATTATTATTATTATTATTATTATTATTATTATTATTATTATTATTATTATTATTACAAACCACAGTGACTTTCTGTGAGTCTGTGAGTCTGTCTCTCTGTTGAGATATAGATATACAAATAGAGAGATAGGGGGAATGAAAGACTGATATATGGATATATATACAGAGAGAGAGAATGAATGAAATAAAGCAATATAGAGATAGAGAAAAGACATATAAAAATAAAAAGAAAGAGAGATAGAAAGGAGATATGAAGAGAGAGAGTGTAGGAAAAGTTACAGAAAGAGAGCGAGAGACAGAAGTAGGGATAGAAAGAAAGTTAATACATTAGAACTGTTTTCACACTGTCTCACAGTTACCTTCATAGCTGTAGGTTACAGTGACAACGTGTGTGGTGAATTTTAGCAGTCTTTCTAAACTCGCCCAGCCAGATGGAACAAATAAAATAAATAAGTTTTAAAAAAGTAATAAAATAAAATATAAATGCAATATAGCAAGTACAGTGTTAAATGAATCATAATTTTTGTGTATTGTCGTAAAATATTAATTTGGAAATATGTTGTCATTCCAGTAAATCTGTTTTGATGTGTAACTGTAAAGAGAAAGACATATAATCGACGATTTCGACGAAGCGGTTCGCTTGCACGGCCATTGAAATATATAATTGATACAAATAATCTATAACAAGCAAATATACCAATACTTATTTCAGTTTTTGAAAAGGTTGATATCATGGTTTGATAAATACAACAAGTCACGATTTATAAATGTAATCGATGTCTGAGATATTAATTTTGAAAAAATAAAAAAATAAAAAATAAAAAATAAAACAAGAATAATAAGTAATAATAATAATAATAATAATAATATAATATTAATAATAATAATAATAATAATAATAATAATAATAATAATAAAAATAATAATAAATATTTTTCTCTTTTATTACAATATTACTTCACCAGCAACAGTCTTTTTTTTTTTTTTTATCATCAGAAATAGTAATTGTTAAAACAGCCATTTGTATTTGTCTGAAACGTAATACTTGCAGATTTCACGTTGTTGAATAGGAATACATTTTCTGGGTATTAAATAAATGATCAAACAATCGATGGTGCATAACTTTCTAATTACTGAAGTGTCCAGGTAAGCGCTGTGCACGCACCACGACGCTAAACGATGTTCACTGGTGTGCATATCAACGCTTTAAACAGCTCGGCTCGCAGTCCCTGTCAGACACAGTTACACTCAGTGCACACTGCAGGACTAAAGCGACTCAAGTTTGTTTGGGTGTAGAACATACTGGAGCCGAGGTAAAGAGAGACAATGAAAATGAGTAGAACAAGCGTCATCAAATTCCTGTTTCTGTCAGTCTTGTCAGACAGACCGCGTAGAATGTTTTATTGCTTTTGCTATTGCTATTGTTGTTGTTATTATTATTATTATTATTATTATTATTATTATTATTATTATTATTATTACAAACCACAGTGACTTTCTGTGAGTCTGTGAGTCTGTCTCTCTGTTGAGATATAGATATACAAATAGAGAGATAGGGGGAATGAAAGACTGATAGATGGATATATATACAGAGAGAGAGAATGACTGAAATAAAGCAATATAGAGATAGAGAGAAAGACATATAAAAATAAAGAGAAAGAGATAGAAAGGAGATATGAAGAGAGTGTAGGAAAAGTTACAGAAAGAGAGCGAGAGACAGAAGTAGGGATAGAAAGAAAGTTAATACATTTGAACTGTTTTCACACTGTCTCACAGTTACCTTCATAGCTTTACGTTACAGTGACAACGTGTGTGGTGAATTTTAGCAGTCTTTCTAAACTCGCCCAGCCAGATGGAACAAATAAAATAAATAAGTTTTAAAAAGTAATAAAATAAAATAAATGCAATATAGCAAGTACAGTGTTAAATGAATCATAATTTTTGTGTATTGTCGTAAAATATTAATTTGGAAATATGTTGTCATTCCAGTAAATCTGTTTTGATGTGTAACTGTAAAGAGAAAGACATATATCGACGATTTCGACGAAGCGGTTCGCTTGCACGGCCATTGAAATATATAATTGATACAAATAATCTATAACAAGCAAATATACCAATACTTATTTCAGTTTTTGAAAAGGTTGATATCATGGTTTGATAAATACAACAAGTCACGATTTATAAATGTAATCGATGTCTGAGATATTAATTTTGAAAAAAAAAAAAAAAAAAAAAAAAAAAAAAGAAAATAAGAATAATAAGTAATAATAATAATAATAATAATAATATTAATATTAATAATAATAATAATAATAATAATAATAATAATAAAAATAATAATAAATATTTTTCTCTTTTATTACAATATTACTTCACCAGCAATAGTCTTTTTTTTTTTTTTTTTCTTTTTTTTTTTTTTATCATCAGAAATAGTAATTGTTAAAACAGCCATTTGTATTTGTCTGAAACGTAATACTTGCAGATTTCACGTTGTTGAATAGGAATACATTTTCTGGGTATTAAATAAATGATCAAACAATCGATGGTGCATAACTTTCTAATTACTGAAGTGTCCAGGTAAGCGCTGTGCACGCACCACGACGCTAAACGATGTTCACTGGTGTGCATATCAACGCTTTAAACAGCTCGGCTCGCAGTCCCTGTCAGACACAGTTACACTCAGTGCACACTGCAGGACTAAAAGCGACTCAAGTTTGTTTGGGTGTAGAACATACTGGAGCCGAGGTAAAGAGAGACAATGAAAATGAGTAGAACAAGCGTCATCAAATTCCTGTTTCTGTCAGTCTTGTCAGACAGACCGCGTAGAATGTTTTATTGCTTTTGCTATTGCTATTGTTGTTGTTATTATTATTATTATTATTATTATTATTATTATTATTATTATTATTATTATTATTATTATTATTACAAACCACAGTGACTTTCTGTGAGTCTGTGAGTCTGTCTCTCTGTTGAGATATAGATATACAAATAGAGAGATAGGGGAATGAAAGACTGATAGATGGATATATATACAGAGAGAGAGAATGACTGAAATAAAGCAATATAGAGATAGAGAGAAAGACATATAAAAATAAAGAGAAAGAGATAGAAAGGAGATATGAAGAGAGTGTAGGAAAAGTTACAGAAAGAGAGCGAGAGACAGAAGTAGGGATAGAAAGAAAGTTAATACATTTGAACTGTTTTCACACTGTCTCACAGTTACCTTCATAGCTTTACGTTACAGTGACAACGTGTGTGGTGAATTTTAGCAGTCTTTCTAAACTCGCCCAGCCAGATGGAACAAATAAAATAAATAAGTTTTAAAAGTAATAAAATAAAATAAATGCAATATAGCAAGTACAGTGTTAAATGAATCATAATTTTTGTGTATTGTCGTAAAATATTAATTTGGAAATATGTTGTCATTCCAGTAAATCTGTTTTGATGTGTAACTGTAAAGAGAAAGACATATATATATCGACGATTTCGACGAAGCGGTTCGCTTGCACGGCCATTGAAATATATAATTGATACAAATAATCTATAACAAGCAAATATACCAATACTTATTTCAGTTTTTGAAAAGGTTGATATCATGGTTTGATAAATACAACAAGTCACGATTTATAAATGTAATCGATGTCTGAGATATTAATTTTGAAAAAATAAAAAAAAAAAAAAAAAAAAAAAAAACAAGAATAATAAGTAATAATAATAATAATAATAATAATATTAATATTAATAATAATAATAATAATAATAATAATAAAAATAATAATAAATATTTTTCTCTTTTATTACAATATTACTTCACCAGCAACAGTCTTTTTTTTTTTTTTTATCATTTTTTTTTAAAACAGCCATTTGTATTTGTCTGAAACGTAATACTTGCAGATTTCACGTTGTTGAATAGGAATACATTTTCTGGGTATTAAATAAATGATCAAACAATCGATGGTGCATAACTTTCTAATTACTGAAGTGTCCAGGTAAGCGCTGTGCACGCACCACGACGCTAAACGATGTTCACTGGTGTGCATATCAACGCTTTAAACAGCTCGGCTCGCAGTCCCTGTCAGACACAGTTACACTCAGTGCACACTGCAGGACTAAAGCGACTCAAGTTTGTTTGGGTGTAGAACATACTGGAGCCGAGGTAAAGAGAGACAATGAAAATGAGTAGAACAAGCGTCATCAAATTCCTGTTTCTGTCAGTCTTGTCAGACAGACCGCGTAGAATGTTTTAGTGTTATTGTTATTGTTGTTGTTGTTGTTGTTGTTATTATTATTATTATTATTATTATTATTACAAACCACAGTGACTAGCTGTCTTTCTGTGTGTCTGTGAGTCTGTCTCTCTGTTGAGATATAGATATACAAATAGAGAGACAGAGAGAAAGAAAGACTGATAGATGGATATATACAGAGTGAGAGAGAGAGGTAGATGGATTTATTAAATAGATAGGTAATTATATATGGATAGAAGGATGAATGGACGGATGCATGGATGAAAAATGTAAATAATTAAGTCCAAATTCGGTAGGTAGACAGACTTACAACTGTTACTGATTGTAGATTTTTCAAGACGTTTATTCTGGTGTAGTTTCAGTTTTGAAAAACTTTCAGATATGCACTTTTATCTTTCATTGAATTTTGATTATAATGATAGTATTAGTAGCATTATTATAATTTTTACTATTAATATTATTATTAGTAGTAGTAGTAGGAATCGTAACAGTAGTAATACTAGTAGCAGTAGTAGCAGATGCAGTAGTATTAATAATAGCTGATAAGCAGCAGTAGTAGTAGTAGTAGTAGTAGGAGTAGTGGTATAAAGTAGGGTGTATCACAGCATTTGTTTAAATCTGTAACACAATCATATATTTTCTTTGTGACAAAATAGAAATTTTGGCAGGTTCGTTTCAGACTAAAAATCACTGTAACGTTTCTATGCTGTTCAGAATAATAAATTAACAAAATAAACAATAAATACAATATCCATTTTTATTAGATAAATGAATAAAATAATAATAATAATAATAATAATAATAATAATAATAATAACAATAATAAAAGCTAGTTAATAATGTAATTAAATAACAACGTTCTCAACACAGAACAAAGAACACATGTTACAAATGTGGATATTTTAAAACCAGGTTGTCATAGCAGAATTCCTTGACAATGGCAACGTGTATGCTAGAAGTAGAAAAACAAGTAAAAACAAACAACATGCGCGAACAAAGCTCGCAACATGACAGCTACACTCACTGTTTTACTAGAATGTTTGATTAAACCAGCTTCCTCTGTTTGGAATGGGATATGAAATCTTTAATCTGTGTTTTCTTAGTCACGTCTTTGTTTTATTATTTTTATATTAAAAAAACCCACGTTATTCTGCATACAGAACAAAATAATAGAATTATAAAATAATATCTAAGTCAAATATTTTATAAAAACATGAAAGTGTGAGATTTAATCTTAATTATTTATGTCGTAAAAGTAAAATAGCGGCAGGATATCTGGACAAATAAAATATATGTGTGTATGTATATATATATATATTTAATAAAATGAAAACAAAAAGAGAGAAACAATTATAGAAAGAGAAAGAAACAAAAGAAAAAACTTCTAGTAATTTTTAAACTAGTGAAATAAACATAGTAAGACTGCCGAGCCATGACGTCATAGACTGACTGAGATTTCCAACATGGCGGTCATGTTTCAAAGTCTGTCAACCTTTATTTTTCAGTCTCTCTCTCTCTCTCTCTCTCTCTCTCTCTCTCTCTCTCTCTCTCTCTCTCTCTCTCTCTCTCTCTCTCTCTCTCTCTCTCTCTCTCTGTTAGTTTATTTGTATTTCTCCTTCAGTCTATCCAGCCATGCTTTCACCAGTGCAGTCACAGTTATATCTGTCTCTCTGTCTGTCTGTCTGTCTGTGTGACTACCTACCGATATGTCTGTCTGTCTGTTTGTCTGTCTGAACAAGTAGCTTTTGAATGCATGTATATATATGTAGATATAACTACATGTCTGTCTTTCTGTTTGTCTGTTTGTGGGTATGTGTGAATGTATATAATGTCCTACATTTTTATAATTTTCATTTCTTTAAAGTTTCTCTGAAACAAAATATTCCTGAAATGAGAACAAGTGTTTTTGTTTCACAAAACTCAGATTACATCAGAAATCAGATTCAGTTAATAGACTTCAGTACAAAATATACTATTAAATATCTCTTAGAAATATATGTTTCATTTAAAAACATTGTATCAAATATGTTAGAAAAAATATACTTTATTTAAAAACATCAAAGAAAATATATGTTAGAAAAATATATTTTATTTAAAAACGTGTCAAATATCTGTTAGCAAAATATATTTAAAACAAAATATTACATATATCAGCGAAATATATTTTATTCAGAAACAAACCATAATATATCTGTGAGAAAATACGTTTTTAAAACATAGTATTATATATCTCTAAGCGAAATATATTTTATTTACAAACATTCTATCATATATTTATCAGCAGAACATATTTCATTTAAAAACATTGCGTCAGATATCTGTTATGTTTAAAGAATAAGCGATGTATGAAATATTACTGTAAAAGTGTGCAAATTTATTTAATTTGTAAAGTAACAATTCCAGACTTTAACACAACTTTCTTTCTCGACTGAGTTTCTCTTCTAAATTATTATTAACATCTTTTCTATCCAGTCTACACTAGAGAAAAAGAAAAAAGTAATAATTATTAATGTTACTTTTTACAGATTTTGTATTCGCCGAACTTTGTTTTTCGTGGAAACGTAAAAAAAAATAATAAAAAAATAAAAAATTCTTTTGTAATAAAAGATCACAAACATTTCTTTGCAGCGAGAAGAATCGAAGTAATTTTTAGAACAGAAAGCGCTAGACAGGTTTATTGGGTTAGTTGAAAGCACTGAAATTTATTTTTCTTTGCTTTGAATTTCAAACTATACAAACATTTATCGGCTTATTTTAAATGAGACTTTGCGGTGTTTCTGTTTGTTTCTTTTGTTTTCAGCTAATGAATATTCGATGACCATTCGATCTCGCTTAGTTTATAATTCTTAGCGTGTAGACGACAAAAGACAGAAATGGTTTTCAGAGGAGGAAAAAACAAAAAAAAGAGAAAACGTATGGAAAAAACATTTCGTTTCAACAACGTAGTTTGAAAAGTAGCGCTGTATTTTTACGTTAATCAATTGTTATGCATATTTAATTGCAGCGGGTCAGTTCTGTGTCTTGATGAAATGTGATAAGTGTGGAGAGATGAAAGAATCGCTGGAATATATTCACGTTATCTCTCTTTGTTTTCAGACTTCTCGCTGTCGTTGTTGTATTTCGCATACTTAAACGCGTCTGTGAATCCATCCATCCGTGTTCCCAGTTTGTTTCAGTGCATCCATCCACGCTTGTTTTTTGTTTCTACATCAGCTCACAGCTAATCAACAAATAATGTTTTATTAACAACTCACACACACATATACATACATACATATATAGATATACACACACACATACATACATATATAGACATATACATACATATATATATATATATATATATATATATATATATATAGAGAGAGAGAGAGAGAGAGAGAGAGAGAGAGAGAGAGAGAGAGAGAGAGAGAGAGAGAGAGAGAGAGAGAGAGAGAGAGAGAGAGATAAACAACAGTTTTTGATCATTTATCCTTGATGTTGTACCCGCTACATTTTGTCATCTGTATTTTATCTTCAATACTGTATCCTCTGTATCGTATCATTTATATCGATTCGTCATGTATGGTATCGCTCTACCGTATCATTATATTGTGTCGTCAATATTGTATCCTCTGCATTGTATAATTTATATTGTATCATTTATATTGTATCGTCTATTCTGTACCATCAATACTGTATCATTTATATTTATCGTCTATATTGTATCGTCTTTATTGTATAATCCGTATTATAACATCTACAAAGCGTCAATTTTGGTTGTTGCACCATAAGAGCATCCATCACACTTTGTTGATACGAGTATTAGCTCCATTGTATCCTGAGTATCACCTTTATCTGTTTCATCACTGTACTGTATAATCTATATTTTATGATCCACATTGTATCATCTCTGTTTTATAACCGCATTGTATCATTTGAAATATATCGTTGTTACTGGTTTTTATTCTATAAAAGCACCCATATATAGCTTTGTTGATACAGTTGTGCACATCAACATCGTCAAATCATCATCATCATCATCTTATGCTGTTTTACAGAAACAGCCGATAATAATAATTATAATGATGATCATGATGATGATCTAGCTCATGATGATAATAACAAAACAGCAGCATCAACAACAATAATAATAACGATGATAATTATTAGATTAATAGCAACAATAATAACAACAACAATAATAATAACGATAATAATTACAAGGTTAATAGCAACAATAATAACAGCAACGATAATAACACCAACAAATTAAAAAAAAAATGAATGAATGAATGAATAAATAAATAAATAAAAGGTAACTATTTTTAGGTATTGATTATGCTAATACCTGTGTGTTGTTTCCATTGTTTATTAGTGTGAATTATTCATTTCAGTCGCACAGAAACACTTTCAGTGTCACTGCCTGTCGACAGTGTCTGATTCCACCTTGTAAACTTCTTGTTTGTGTTTTATTTTAATACTGTAATTTGTAATAAGCGTCGACACTCCGTTCATATATACGTATGTATACACACACACATATATACATTAATATATACACATGCATACGTTTAGACATACGTACATACAAACAAAATGTTTTGAAGGCCGAATGTTACCGACTTAAGAGTGCAAGCTGACTGATGCAGCGAGACACATTCTGACGAATTGTGTCATCCTGCGCCAGAGAGCTCGCGAATATTGTCTGCGTGCAGAGTCTGTTCAGACGTACATAAGACAGAGAATATTCATACCTAAATACACACAATAACTCATATATGCAGAATTATAAATAATGAACAGTTAAATGAATGGTTGGGTTAACAGAAAAAAACTTTATATTTCGATCTTGTAAAATGTTGTTATGATCGCCAGGGAGACCACATGAATAAATTATAAGGTTTTTTTTGTTTTTTTTTAATTTTTTTGTTTTTTTAAAATAATAACAAATTAAGTTTTTACATTACGTCAGTTGTTTTACCTACACAGCCCCAATCGTCTTGTCATTTAATTCTTGTTTCTTTCTCACTTATTTGTTATTTCCTATATAGTGTATACGCACACACACAGAAACTCATTTTTACTTCTTTTATTCTTATAAAAAGTAACAGTTAAAGTAATTTGCGCAGTAACTAATTTCATTTAGCTTTAATCTCGTTCTGTCGCTGTGAATCAGTCTTCTGTGATATTTTGCATTATCAGACAATAAACTATATATAAATGTAAGTATTTTTCATCTATCATCTGATAGAAAGAATAAACAAATACATTCTGATACACACACACACACACACACACACACACACATACACATACACATACACATATATATATTTTTAATTTAAATTTAATATAATTTAAGAAAGAAAGAAAGAAGACATTTTCCCGTGATGTCCACTATTCTTGAACTGTCATAATAATAATAATAATAATAATAACAAGAAATATTAATAATAATAATAATAATAACAACAATAAATAATAATAATAATAATAACAAGAAATATTAATAATAATAATAATAATAGCAAGAAATATTAATAATAATAATAATAATAATAACAACAAGAAATAATAATAATAATAATAACAACAATACATAATAATAATAATAATAATAATAATAATAAAATAATAATAATAATTTCTTAAACTGTTTTAAGTGAATTAATATAATTATTCATTTAATGTCATCATTATCATCTTCATTATTTAATTATTATTATTATTATTATTATTGTTGCTGCTGTTTATTATTATTATTATTACTATTATTATTATTAATGTTACAGAAACTGTTCAGTGAAATGCTGAAAACTCGTAAAAGTGAAAAGACAAATTCCCCGAACATTTATAATGAATAAGAGTTTGTTGTGTTGTCATAGCAGCGAGTGTAGATTGTAACGTGTTCTCTTTTGTTCTGTCTGGGACTCGCAGCTCACTTCGTCACAAACAGGTTTTCTTCTTCTTCTTCTTCTAATTTATTCATTATCTCTGAACCATAACTTAAGTTTAACACAGAACCGAGTTGTCAGAGCTCAGCCATTTTCCCGTTCTAACAAATGCTTTTTCTAATGATGGTTTGGGTTATAATGTTTAATTAAAGAGTGTGCAATGTCCAGTCTCGTTCTCTTTATTTATTTATTTATTTACTTATTTATTAATTATTATTATTATTATTATTATTATTATTATTATTATTATTATTATTATTATTATTATTTTTTTTTGTTATTGTTTTTTTGTTGTTTTATTTTGTTATTATTATTTATTTTTTTTTTTGAAGAAATTTAAATTCTTTTCCTAATTACAAAGACAGTTCAGAATGTCAGTCCCAAAGGCTTAATTTCAGCTTAATTTTAGAAAAAAAAAAAAAAAAAAAAAAAAAAAAAAAGCTCCAAAAATAAAATAAAAACGACTGACTTGCACAGTTTAACTGAGACACATTAAATATTGAAGGGTCTCTGGGTTAAAGAGAAAAAATATTTTATTTATTTATCTGCGTGAAGAAAACAACAAAGGCACCATTGTTTGCCTTCTTGTTCTCGGTCACACATACACACACACACACACACACACACACACACACACACACACACACACACACACACACACTCACATACACACACACTCACACACACACACTCACACACACACACACACACACACACACACTCACATACACATACACACACTCACATACACACACATATACACACACATACACACACACTCACATACACACACACATACACACACACACATACATACACACACACACACACACACACTCACACACATACATACATACACGCATGCGTACAAACATAGATCTGTCTCGATGGCCGAACGGTAACTTCGTCCGCCTTCTGAGCGCTGGTGAATGATCTGACGTACAAATCCTGAAGTACACACATACAAACATACAAATACAAATACAAATACATGCCATTGAGAACAGATAAATGTTTATGACAAGCTGTCACTTTTATTTTTTCACGTTTCTCGTGGGTATAGAGAAAGCGAGTTGAGGACGGGTAGACTTGTTATTTTTATTATTATTATTGCTGTTCTCCTGGGTTTTCACTGATAGCAGATAGTCGCGCTGCCAGTCACTTTGCATTGTAATTACACACGTCAGATATCCAAGTTATCAAACATTTATTGCTTTATCGCTAACGCTGCTCTTATCAAATTAACATTTTCTGTTCGAGACTCATCTTTATTTATTATTCTAATTTCTCATCTTGTCGCAGTGTTGTTCGATTTTTCTGTTTATTTTTTCTCAGTTTTTCGATTTCAGTTTTACTTATATTTACTTTTAATCTGCATTAGTTGTTTTCCCAGTGTAATTTTGATACGCTGTGAAGATAAATTACATTTTGTGCGTTTTTATTTTTTATTGTTTGTGTCATTATTCTATTTCATGTGATGTTAAACTATTCAGTATACTGAAACATATTTCAATATATTATGTCATATTATGTTTGTTTTTTTATCTTATGTTATAAAGGACAATATTTTAATCATCATCGTTAAAAAAACCCACATAATAATAATAAAATGAATAATAATAATGATAATAATAACAATAACAATAATAATAATAACAACAACAACAACAAAACAACAACAACAACAACAATAATAATAATAATAATAATAATAATAATAATAATAATATAATAATAATAATGACTTACTTCTGACAGTTCAGAAAGCAGAGAAAGATCTATACATTTCATTAATTTACAGTATTGTCTGATCAACTCACTAGTGACTGATTGAATCACTAGTGACTGACAGACTGATCCTTCGTTCAGTCGGATAACTGCTGGTGTTTGTTTCAAATATTTCACATATCAGATAACGGGTGAAACAAGAGAAAAATTATTTGTTAATCAGTTAGAGCTACATAACAGTAGAGCTACATAACAGTAGAGCTACATAACAGTTAGAGCTACATAACAGTAGAGCTACATAACAGTTAGAGCTACATAACAGTAGAGCTACATAACAGTAGAGCTACATAACAGTTAGAGCTACATAACAGTAGAGCTACATAACAGTAGAGCTACATAACAGTTAGAGCTACATAACACAACAGCTGTGCAATCATTTACAGCTGACTTACTTATAACAGTGTGCACGTATTTTATTTATTTATTTTTTATTTAAATTGTTGTTGTTGTTGTTGTATGAATGAAATTATCTCGCGGTTAGTGAAACAAGAAAGGTGATTTACTGGTGTATTAAACAGGAAGGTGAATTAAGGGTGAATTATATAGAAAGGCGAATGAAGGGTGAATTAAGAATGAATTACACAGGAAGGTATTTAAATTTGCTCTGTGTGTAAAAAGGTGTTGACACCGAATACCTGGTTGCTATTACTTTTAACTGAAGTGGAGCTTGAAGTTTGCTGCGACTTTACCATCGATTTCTGGCGTTTTGAAAAGCTTGTCACAGGAGTCCAGAAACATCCTAGTCCCTGGTGCCAGTGTGGAGGTTTACTGTTATGTGATCAATAGTCAAAATGATACTGATATGAATTAAGGTGCGACGTATATTAACTCATGCATACATCGAATTATGCATTGTGTACATTTACTTATTGATAAAACAGAATATGTGTGTGTATGTATATGTGCCTAGAGAAACACACATCCTTGTTACCAGCTGAAAATGTCACCCAGACATAAGCACGCACACATATTGTATATTAATGAAATGTATAGATCTTTCACCGCTTTCTGAAATGTGGTACTTTGGGAATCGACTAATGATTCGACAACGTCATCAATAACCTCCATCAGAACGAAAATAAAAACCTCTACGAGGAATTGGTTTGAATAGTTGTTTTTTGTGTCTTGACAAAAATCGTCATGCATTGCTGACTGGAAGCGAGTCAGAGATGTACAAAATGATTTTAGTCGTTGAGGCGCAGGCAACATGATTGTAACAAGTCTGTGAACAAGATTGCAGCAAGTCTGTGAACAAGATTGCAGCAAGTCTGTGAACATGATTATCAAGTCTTACGTTAGTCTTGTGACTTTTATTTTATTTGTTCTCCTCTCAGGTAAGAACAATGGCGATTTTTTTTATATTTTAGCACAACTTTTGTCATTATTTGTTTGTTAATTTGATGCTCTGGTTAGGTCAACGTATTTTATTTGTTTAAAGTTCACGTCTCAAATTAACTGTTATTGTTGTTGTTGTTGTTAATATTATAACTGGATTTGTTTTGTTGGTTGCTTTTGTTATAATAATAATAATAATAATAATAATAGTTATTATTATTATTTTTATTGTTATTATCATTATAATTATTATTGTTGTTGTTGTTCTTGTTGTTGTTAATGACGTTGTCATAATTATAAGATTTTATTTCGATAAGAACGACACAGTTACTATTACTATTTGATTACCTTTTGTTTTATCAGTCTTTGTTATAAACACATCGTAATCTTCATCGAGACTGTTAATATTACGACTGTCCTGATCATAGTTTAATTTTCCTCTTTCTGTTATTACTGTCATCATCGTCATTGTCATCAGCATTACTGTTATTTTTATGATCAACACGTTTGTTTAATGTACTGTGATTAGTAATGTCTTTAAATTTTTCCATTAGTTATCTCTGACAAATACACACGTGATCTGAAATATTTCATTAGACATTAAATATCGTTAGATCAAATAGGACCTGTGGTTTCCGCTCTCTGGAAAACACAGTCAGAAAGCAGAGCCAGCCAAAACGTACTGTGACAGCAAGATTAGAATCTAGAATCAAAACAACTTAGGATGAGACATTGATCCATGTATCGATTTACTCCTTAGAGACTGTCGCTAACGTAATCCAGTGGCCGCCATTTTGAAAATGGCCTCTCATGATGATCAGCAGATCATCTTTCTGTAAATATCATTACTATCCAATTGGGAAACTGAGAAAAAATTAATTTAATTACTCATATCGGATACATACTTCCTTATGTCGTGAAATAATTATTTCTTAGTGTGAAAAGAAACATCTGTATATTTGACAACATCCATCTATTCTTTCAAGTCGCCCAAGCTACTTAGTGATACGTCATTTACTACCAGTACTAAAATATTCGTAGGACGACTGCCTAACAAATTTTATAGTCAAACCTTCTGCCACCTTGAATAAAATGTATTCGAAGGAAAAACATTTTGTTCAAAATTACGTTTTCAAAACGGCCGCCTTAGATACTCAGTTTCAAATGTTTTACAGGTAAAATCACAAATGTTATTCGTTAGACCCCTGAAGAAAATTTTACTTCATGGAACAATTCGAATATTTTTTGTGTCCTGCTCCACTGAGCAGTAATTGCTTTGAGAATATTGTGAAAATTGAAATTGTGAAATCCCCTCCTTCAAATGGCTGTAGCAGAGTAGAGAGACCGCAGTTTAATAAATCTACAAACTAAATCTACTTCTCAGTACTCGAGCTGCTACGAAATCAGTTTTGTTTGCTTTTTAAAAACAATCAGCTCCCGCACCAATACACACACACACACACACGTGTAGAAGTGTAGTGTGTGTCTGTCTGACTATATTGTGTTTTATATGTATGTCTGTATATATATGTGTGTGTGTGTGTATGTGTGTATATATTGGTATGTTGTATCTACTTTTGTTTTACCTATTTCAATGTGTCTACGTCTCTGTTGTGTGTCTGTGTGTATATCTGTTTGGTATATATACGTTATGTACATTTGTTTTTCTTTGCTGTCTCTATTGCATTTGTTTTTGAATATAATCTGTGTGTGAATATAATAACTATATGTGTCTGCATACGTTTGTCTGTGTATGTACTGGTTTTGTATGTGTGTGTCTCTGTTTGAATTCGTTTCTACATTTGTGTATATGTGTATACATCATGTCCCTGTGTGTGTGTGTGTGTGTGTGTGTATGTATATATATATATATATATATACACACACAGATATAATGTATACACACATACCTTTGTATATATATAGACATATTATTTCTCGACTTTTTTCTGAATATATTTGTGTTTTACGAGCTGTATTTGTTTCTATATTTGTTCGCTTGTTTCTCCGTGTGTACTTGTGTTATATCTGTCTCTTATGTGTATATTTGTGTTTGTAAATACGTACGTACATACATACACATCTCTGTGTGAATCTGTCTTGCTGTCTGTCTGATTGTCCTTGTGTCTGTCTACGAGGTAGATCAGCGCGATTCCTAAAAGAATCTCGTTCTGGATTGTTAGGGGGATGAGGTCCAAAACGGCCCCCAGTAAATCTGTTATTCCGCATTCTTCCTTCCTTTTTTCTACATTCTCTTAATTTTGCTTTGATAACGATTTAATCGTCTATCATGGAACTCGTAGTTTTTCAAAACATCGTTAGCTGAAGCAGTAACATGTTGATTTGTGAATATTTGATATGGTTGAGAATTTCAAGTGGGCTGGTGGTGATAGACATGTGCACATCGCCGTTGTCACAGCTGTTACTTAACCGAAACAATCACTGGATTAGTGCTGCTTCCCTTACTCGCTTTTGGATTACGTCATTAATTTGTATTTTATTTTACTTATATGTTTATTTTCATGAACAGTTGAGACAGTTCAGCATCAAGTGATAAATGAAAAGCAGTGTTTAACAACCCTTCATTTATTTGTTTTCATTAGTTTTTCACACAATTTCGTAACAAAACGTTTATATATTTATAACAGATGATTTTCGTATCGAATAATAAACAAACGTATTTATTTATTTATTTATTTGCATCAGTTAACAAATAAAATCAAAGTTTAGAAACACTTCGTTCACAGATAATTAACTAATTAATTAATTTATTTATTTATTTTTTCGTACAAATAATCTTTAAAATAAATGAATGTGTTTGTCAGGTGGGGCGAGTGGTTTCAAGATCACTCAGTCTCAGACAGAGTGGTGTCGGTCAACGAGGTCGTCTTCTTCAGCATCAAACAGAACGACGTCGTCACGTCGAATACGACACGTCTCAACGTGGTGCTCGACTGCGGGGATTCTGTCAAAACTGTGAACGACGTCGACATTGTGGCGGTACCGGAAAACCAGGTCAGTTGTAAATACAGCGTCCAGGGAAACTACACCGTCGTCGTAAACATCACTAACGATGACGAAGGCTTGCCGGTCATTTTCCAGGTATACGTCTGGGAATTGCTAAATATCTCACTGTCTCTGGACAACAAGTACGTGTCTCTGAATAAAGAAATCCCGTTGAAGATCAGCAGCCCGCCTGTCACTGGACTGTTATACAAAATCGATTTCGGTAACGGCAAAGTGCTGCAGGAGACAGTCGAAGCTGTGCTGTTCGGACCTTACTCTCCCATTGCTCTGACGGGAATCGTCTACGACACTCTTGGCAACTACACCATTGTTTTCGAGGCGCACAACTACGTGTACCACGTCGAACAAAATATCTGCATCTCCGTCGTCAAGAACGACATGGACGTTGTCTGGAGCAACTCAACCATCTACGTGGGGTCGACGTACCCACTCAACGTCAGCGTATCCGACGTGCCAGAAACCTCGATTTCAGTTAACTTCGGAGACCTCATTGTCGCCAATCACAACTGCACGAACCTTGCTTCGGAATATCAGTTTGAAAATCCAGGTCACTACATCATACGTGCATCGATTTTCAACCAGTTCGGCCTATTGTCTGAAAACCGGCCTCTGGACGTGATCTATTCGTACAACGGCTTGACCTTCGTTCTAAAGAAAAGCTTGATAGAGACAACAGAATTAGCTTTATTCTATCTTACCGTGAAGGAAACAATCAATCTTCCAATGGGAAACGTGAGCCTTGAAATATCCCCATGTGGGAAGAGACCAGAGCTGCGAGTACTTGACAACGAGACACTGACTGAATGGCGTGGGACAACTCAGATTTTCAACTGTTCTTTTACAGTACAAGGAAACTACACAGTTCAAATTCAGATAGAGACAATTGTAGGCACTGGAGAGTCACTCTCGCTAGAAATATTTGTGTATGATATCCTGAACGTGTCGCTTGATATCGAAAATGAATTTTTCGCAGTCGGATCTAATCCACATTTCCAAATTACTGATCCGCCCCCCTCGGGATTCAAATATCTGATCGACTTCGGCGAGGGGACAGTTTTAACAAAAACAGATTCCGCCATCCTTACAGAGCCGTATTCCAACATCACTCTACCTGACTCGTTTAACTACATCGCCGAAGGCAACTACACCGTCCGCTTTAAGGCAGACAACGGTTTTTACTACGTTCACAGAATCTTCTGTGTTTCGGCAGAGTATGGAATTCCAGCAAGTGTTCTTGAAACGATCCCCAACAAAACGTTAATTACACCAGACGACAGTTTAACCACGTTTAAAATATTCTCTAATTCAAGTTCTAGCGTCCCAAAACCGTCCAACGTCCTCTGCGGCATTGACTATGGTGATGGAACCACACTGACAGACGAACCAACTGATTTTGATTTTGATTCCACGGGTCTGGGTCTCACACTACAACACAATTACACAACTGCAGGAACATATGACTTTGTTTTAAACTGCAGTAACAAGGTGAGTAACATACTACTGACAAAAACGATTAAAGTCATTCAGTTCGATGTTGACTCATTTAACCTGTCCTACAACCAAGTAAATCTTCAAAATGACAGCGAATCTGGAGTTTTCACAATAGAACTACAACTGTACGATTTACTAACACCTCCTCATAACATCAAACTCGAGTGGGATTTTAATGACGGATCTGCTTCTGAAACTGACGATCCACTGACAAGTTTTAAGAAACAACACACGTACTCAAACCGAGGCCAGTATCAAGTGAAACTCGACATAACGTACGCTGGAAGAACGAGAAATGAAGTTCTGGATATAACAACTGGAGCCTATAAATTAAAACTTAAATCGTCAAAATCTTTTGGACTAGTGAATGATACCGTATTCAGCTTCCTGTTCACCAACGGTTTGCCATCTCTAACTGCCAGTATTGATATCTACTGGGGCGACGGCACCTCGCAAACATTGAATATCGACGCTAATAAAACCGAAGAAACATTTACTCATACGTTTATAACAAACGGAATTTTCACTCCACGCACTGTGGTAACTAATTCCAAAGGTTCAGAATTTTCATTGCTTGAAAACATCATTCTCGTACAAAACGAAGTGAAACATTTGAAATGGAGCTCGGAGACAGAAGTGGTGACGTTTGTACCATTTACTCCAGAAATACACTACTCCGGCAGCTTGTCTCTCATCAACGTGATTTGCTCGTTTAAATACGATGGTGTCACAAAGGTCGCAGAGAATCTTAACTTTACGACGCAGTCACCGTCTGTACGTGGACAAGAGCACACGTTTGAAGTATCCGGCACCGAACAGGTCAGTGTCAACTGTTCTAACCTGGTGTCGTGGCAGTCGTTCGCGGTGGAGGTGGACGTAGTGGGTCACTGCTTCACTGCGGCCAGGATGTTTGACAGGTCGTACAGACACATCAACACCTCGCTAAGAGCTTACACGTCGGCGTTGCCCATACTGTCAGAGCACATAGCCATCTCAGAGAAGTGCGAAAACAGCACGAAGCAGACTCTGAAGTGGACGATTGCTAAACAGAGGAACGTTTACTGGATTCCGAGCTACGCTCCAAGTCCGGACGCCGGCTTGTACGATTTAGCCATGGCGAATCTTGGACCTGGTGTGTTCAAAATATCTTGCGTTCTTACTGTTTATGATGAAGAGCCCGAGTCAGTCAAAGACTACATGTACGCTCAGCTCATAAATCCGCCTCTTGTTGCTGGAATAGCAGGAGGCAAACAGAGGGTGTTTAGAAACACTGATTCAATCGTCTTGGATGCTTTGTCCGAGTCGTACGACCCTGTGGTGGGTTACGGCAAGAGTGACACTTTAGCGTTTTCATGGCGGTGTTTCGAGGTTGTCGAGTCCGATTTGGATGTTTACCTGAAGCCACAGAGCAACGACTCGTCTTTCTCGACTCCGTGTCCTGTGAGTCCCACCTACACCGGCCTCGTCTCTCTGCCGCCAGCTTCTCTCGCCAACAACTCGTGGTTTCTCTTTCAGGTTACAGTGACCAAAGACTCCCGGTCAAGTACGGCTCTTCAGGCCGTTTACATCACAACCGACAATCGTCCTGAAATCAGTCTCATGTAAGTTCGCCTCTACACGTCTTCTACACTGCTATCCAGTTTCATTCTGCATCTCTTTCTGTGAAGATTTAAATGACTTATTTCTAATTATTATTATTATTATTATTATTATTGTTTCCGTTAATTTTTTTCTTTATCGAACATTTTATTTTATATTGTGTTTGTTTGTTGGTTGGTTTTATTTTCTTGCATCTGTTTATTTCGAATAGATATATTTATTTACTTATTGATTTCTTGCATTACTCAGTTCCAGCTTTCGTTTCAA
>CM022679.1:28480663-28498163 GCA_012295275.1 Chrysomallon squamiferum
TTTGTCGTTGCTGCTCTTTTCTCCAGGTACAAAGATGGGCAGGATGTTCTGCAGGTTCGTACATTGCAGTAATTTTAGTGTAAAATCTCTACCTTTTTGTCTATTTGTAATTTTATGCTGTGTAATTTTTTTTAAAAAGAAGAAGAGAAAAAAAAGAATTTGTCTGTGTTTATAATTTTACTATCTGTTTGCAGATTTTGTCCATTTTCGTGTGTTGGCAAGTTTTATGTAGGTTATAGCTTCTCTAAGTTTTATTCCGGTAGTCTGTTGTTTTGTTTGTATTCCATACAATTACGGACGTGTCTTTTATTTTATATTAATCAATTAATTTGTTCATTTTGTTTGTTTTTTTATTTTGTGTGTGTCCGTTTTTGTTACTTAGATTCAAATAATATTAAAAGAAAAGAAAACTGAATTTTGTCCATGTCTCGGAACGTCGTGTATAATTGCACATTTAAGTAATTTTAATTAAAAACATAAAATAATTCATTAATTTGTCTTTTCTTCATGCAGCTTGTTGTCAGGGGATTCTGTTCATTCAGTTCGTTACAGGTTTTATTTCAGTAGACAGAGTTTTGGAATAAACAAAGTGAACACACTCTCTGAACTGGTTGTGTTGTTCTCCTGTGATCTATTTTATTTCAGCCTCAGTTAACCTTTGTTTGTTTTCACTCACTCGTTTCACCAGCAGATCAAAATTATTTATGGACGATACGGTGCTGATTACAACGCGTCATTGACTTGATTGTTATTATTAACAGAGCTTCACCCATGAATTATTATATTTTTGTAGATTTTTTTTTTTTAATGTTTATGTTAGTTTGTAGTTTTGTTTGTGTTTTAATCGATTTTTTGAATTATTATTCTTTGTTTTAGGGTTTGATTTTGGTTCGTTTCCTGTTTGTTTTGTTTGTTTATTGCTTTTATATATGTTTCTTTTTCTTTCTTCTTTTTTGCTTTCTGTTATTTTCACATCATTATAATTAATACTCCTTCCACTACTATTACTAGAGGCCCCACCAACTTATGTGTGTGTTGATACAAACATACAAACATAAACATGAACTAACATATAAACGTTTACTTTGTGTATTTTGCGTTACAGTGGGGTGTATCTCTGCTGGCTGACAACTTCCGGGATGACTGCTACTTCTACCTGATAACAGTTTACACTGGGATGATCAGACACGGAGGTACAAGATCTAAAATTGAGTTTAATATTTCTGGAGAGAATGCTGAGACCGGAATACGAGTTCTCACAGACGGAGTTCGCAGGGTAAAGTATAACGTGTTGTATCATAGAAGTGACGTATCATAGCAGTGACGTATCACAGCAGTGACGTATCATAGCAGTGACGTATAACACAAAGTGATTCTAGCAAGATACAGAGTTATCAGTACTTTGTGACTTACTTGTTAAACACACTGGCAGAAAACTTAACAACAAAAATACTTCTTTGTGTTCTTTATGATATCTTTATTATACAAGACATATGTTCGTATTAAAATTATTTTTTTATGATAACTTTCCTGTACAGAGCATACCTTCATATCAAAATGATGAACTTGGATATTATTAAATGATAAAGTATAAATTGTATTTAAAAGTAATTCACGTTTAGCCTACTGTTATACCATGCTTACGAATATAGAATTTAAATTTGTTCGTTGTTTTGGCTTTATTGTTTATGCAGATATGAAATGTGTAAATATATTCAGTTAAGTAGATACAGAAACAGTCAGAAGTGTGACAGAAAAACAGAAAAAGAAACAAACTATTGAAACTGACTGGCCAAATACACACACGCACACACAAACACGTGGACAGAGAGAGAGAGAGAGAGAGAGAGAGAGAGAGAGAGAGAGAGAGAGAGAGAGAGAGAGAGAGAGAGAGAGAGAGAGAGAGAGAGAGAGTTCTTGTTATTATCTACTGTTTAATTACTTTGTTTTATTTATTATTTTTAACAGACGTTTACTGCGGGTAGTGTGATGCACTTTGTTTTATTCATGTACTGTTTTAACAGACGTTTACTGCGGGTAGTGTGATGCACTTTGTTTTATTTATGTACTGTTTTAACAGACGTTTACTGCGGGTAGTGTGATGCACTTTGTTTTATTTATTATTTTTAACAGACGTTTACTGCGGGTAGTGTGATGCACTTTGTTTTATTCATGTACTGTTTTAACAGACGTTTACTGCGGGTAGTGTGATGCACTTTGTTTTATTCATGTACTGTTTTAACAGACGTTTACTGCGGGTAGTGTGATGCACTTTGTTTTATTCATGTACTGTTTTAACAGACGTTTACTGCGGGTAGTGTGATGCACTTTGTTTTATTCATGTACTGTTTTAACAGACGTTTACTGCGGGTAGTGTGATGCACTTTGTTTTATTTATGTACTGTTTTAACAGACGTTTACTGCGGGTAGTGTGATGCACTTTGTTTTATTCATGTACTGTTTTAACAGACGTTTACTGCGGGTAGTGTGATGCACTTTGTTTTATTCATGTACTGTTTTAACAGACGTTTACTGCGGGTAGTGTGATGCACTTTGTTTTATTTATGTACTGTTTTAACAGACGTTTACTGCGGGTAGTGTGATGCACTTTGTTTTATTCATGTACTGTTTTAACAGACGTTTACTGCGGGTAGTGTGATGCACTTTGTTTTATTCATGTACTGTTTTAACAGACGTTTACTGCGGGTAGTGTGATGCACTTTGTTTTATTTATTATTTTTAACAGACGTTTACTGCGGGTAGTGTGATGCACTTTGTGATGGCGGTCCCCGAGTCTCTAGGGCGTCTGCAGTGTTTGGGGGTGTGGCATGACAATTCTGGGAAGGGAACCTGGGCGTCTTGGTATCTCAACAGAATAGAAGTGGTTGATCTGCAGACAAAGGAAAAGTAAAAATTCTCTTGAAATCATCTTTTTTTTAACAGTGTTTTATATGAAAAACATTTAAAGTATGAACGAAAATATTTTAATATATCAGATCTGCTCCTACATATTTTAAAAACTGGTTTATTATTTACCTCTTTACGATTAGTAGTGTTTTAATGTGTAACTGTGTGCGAGTTTTAAATTGTTTTCTTTATCACTAAGACTTTTTGAATAATAACTTGATAGATAATATAAAATGTGTTCACTTTCAATATAATATAGATAAAACCATCACTTGATAATTTCTTAAAATAATCATCTCTAGGCCTCTTTGTTATTAATTCTCTTAATAGTTATTATACAAATTACTACTTAATTTTGTTATTTCAGCAGTGAATACTTAATGCTGTTGTGTTCCAGGAATGACTTTTAAATTTGTTGTATTCCAGGAATGACTTTTAATTTTGTTGTGTTCCAGGAACAACTTTTAAATTTGTTGTATTCCAGGAATAACTTTTAGATTTTGTTGTTTTCCAGAAATAACTTTTAAATGTTGACGCATTCCAGGAATAACTTTTAAACGTTGTCGCATTCCAGGAATAACTTTTAATTTTGTTGTATTCCAGGAACGACTTCTTCTTCTACAAGTGGCTGGCTGTGGAGGTGGGTCACGTGGAGGCTGCTGTGGGCGCCGGTGACACGGAGAACATGAAGGACTTCAAGACGCTGTTCTACGAGCACGCCAGACTGAACGTCACCGACGACCACCTGTGGCTGTCGACGGTGCTGAGGCCGGTGAAGAGTCACTTTAGTCGCGTGCAGCGGGTCGGCTGCTGCCTGGCGCTGCTGCTGCTGACGATGATCGCTAACGCCATGTTCTTTCAGCGCAGAGACTTCAAGGACCGCAAGCAGACGGCGGACGTGGAGCTCGGCCCGCTCAAGTTCAATCTGTCTCAGCTGTGGATTTCATTCGTGTCCGCTCTCGTCACAGCTGTGCCGCTCTTTGTCATGATGTTCCTCTTCAGGTAAACCAGATACTAGTATATCAGAAATAAATGATAAAATTAGCTGTAATAATAATACCAGTAATGACAGGAGCAAAAGCTTAAAAATAAATAAATATATATATAAATAAATACATAATAGTACTAATACTACTACTACTGTTACTACTACTACTACTACTACTACTACTATTACTACTACTATTACTACTACTACTACCACTGCTACTACTACTGCTAATAATAATAATAATAGTAATAATAACAATAACAGAACGATAAGGACAATAACAATCATAATAATGTCGTTATTGGTGATGATGATGATGATGATGATGATTTTCCCCACGTTTGAATTTTTATATTTTATCATAAATTCTAAACTAATAAAGTTCATTTATTACTTTGTAGCTTGAACTTCACTTTAAATGCATTTTTTAATATTTGTTTTCATTAATTTATGGATTATTCTAGAAAATCCAAACTGAGTAAGAGTCAGACATCAACAGAGGAGTACACGTCACACTGGATGTCACCCTGCTTCAAACGATTCAAGTTCTACAAGGACAGCGTGGCGCTGCAGAAGGTGCTGGTCGTCAGAGACATCGTGGACGACGAAGACAGCGTCCTGCCTCACTTCTGCGTCTACGTCGCCTGGGTTCTCGTTGCGGTGTCGTCGCTGGCGTCTGCTTTCTTCGTGTTCCTCTACAGCGCCGAGTGGGGCAAGGACGTGTCCGAGGAGTGGCTGTCCACGTTCTTCCTCAGCTTCGCACAGTCGCTGTTCGTTGTGGACCCCTTCAAGGTAAACAAATAAATAAATAAATAAATAAATAAATAAATAAATAAATAAATAAATAAATAAACTGAAACCTGCGGCTCAAAAACACAGTTACTAAATAAACTCTTCCATTGATCGGATATTTTGTTTATTAATTTATTTTTGTTATGTAAACATAGATAGTTTCGAAATGTAGTGACATAATTGTTTATATTCCAGAGCACTCAGATACTGAAGATAAAATGATATCTCGATAATTCATTCGTTCCCTTTCTCTGCCTATCTCTCTCACTCATACGTATATCAGCAGCATGCGTACATAGGTATGTGTTTATGCACGGTGTTTCTTTGTTTCAGATTATAATTCTGTCAGTCATATTTGCAATGATTTTGAAAAGTATTAAAATCGTTCGTCCAACCGTTTACGATCTCGAATTCATAAAAGCGATGAATGCTAAGAATGGAAAAGCAAAAATAGGTAAGTGTGTATTCAACAGAAATAAAAGCATTGCCTCTAATCAGAAATAGATTCCACACAGTGCCCATGATAAAAATAAAAAAAGACAATTAAAACTATTGTATCGTCAAAAACAAAATGCATACATATATAAAGACACAGACATATGTAGAAACATTCATTCACACACACACACACACACACACACATATTCAGTGAATATTAACTGTACATTTACAACTTCAGAGAGAAGAACTCTCGACTACATCAGTCCGTTTTCCAAAAGTCAAGTGAAAGCCGCGCAGATTAAAGCTAAAAAAAGGGAAAAACTGAACAAGGCTTTGAGCGAGTTCCTGGTCACAGTCTTTCTTCTGCTGCTGCTGGCGACCATCTGCTACAGCAATCGGGATCCTCACAGCTTCCTGCTGAGAACCACCCTGGAAAACCAGCTGATGAAACCAGGAAAACCACTCCTCCGCTTATCCGCAGTGAGTGAAACTTGTCATGCAGCAGTCGAAATATGTTTTGTATATTGTAAGATTGTTTGTTTGCTGGGTTTTTTGTTTTTGATTTTTTTGTTTTGTTTTATGTCCAGTGACAAATTATGTTAATAATAAAATATAACAATACATTTCGAAACTCGATAGCTTGAACATTTTTATATAATAATAATAATAATAATAATAATAATAATAATAATAATAATGATAATGATAATGATAGCAGTAGTAGTAGTAATAGTAGTAATAGTAGAAATTAAAAAATTATTGACTGTATTAGAAAGAAAAACGATTTTTTGCTTAATAAAATTTCAAAACATTAAATTTAATATTGTTTTATTTTAACAATTATTATTATTATTATTATTATTATTATTATTATTATTATTATTGATGCGTTTCTTTCTAAATGTACGATAGCTGATAGATATCTATTCAAGGGAGGAAACTCTTGTCATTTTCTTCAGTGTAAGATCGTGTCTGTTCAAGGGAAAAATCTCTTGTTGTTTTGATTTTTTTTATCTTCTTCTTCTTCTTCTTCTTATTATTATTATTATTTCAATTTAACAATAAATCCAATAACCTGAATTTGAAACAGATTTTTTTGTCGTACAGGTTAGGAACGTCAAGGACTACTACCACTGGCTCAACTACACCGTGATGGACGCCATGTTTCCTGTAAACGGCTTCAACTACGGACTGCTGGATTCCTATGAACGACTTCTCATGTCTGACCTCAGCAACCTTCGTGTTGGAGCTCCGAGACTTAGACTCGTCAGAGAAAAGCAAAGTAAGAAAACATTGTCTTTGTTTGTCTTTGTTTGTTTGTTGTTGTTTTATTTTGTTGTTTTTTTGTTTGTTTTGTTGTTGTTGTTTGTTTTTTTTGTGTGTGCGTGTGTTTCTATCATTGTTTGTTTGTCTATTGTTGTTTTGTTATTTTATTTATTTATTTATTTATTTATTTTTTTTTTTTTTTTTTTTAAAGTGAACTGGTTACTTTGAAAACTTGAAGTAATTAATTAAATTTTTGTGGTACTTGAGAAAATATTTGAGAAACAGTTTCCTAAAACTGATAGATTTCACATTTGTTTATCTGCATTTTTAATGTTACATGTATGAGAAATCATAGTTATAGAAACCTAACGAATATTTTCTGAAATTATATTTTATATTTATTTATTTTCTTATTAAAATATCATGTTATTTGTAACTGTTTCTTTAGTTTTTCTGTTTATTCATTTTTAAATTAATTTACCTCACATCGTGTAACTGTTTCATGAATTAGATTTTCATTTACGCATTTTCAGGAATCTGCTCTTTTCCTTACATTGGAAGAGTTAAGTGCATTCTTCCCTACTCGATGATTAGTGAGGACACTGATTCTTATTGTATGGGATGGAATACTACTAAACCCTGTGATCCAGACGAAGGACTGAAACTAACACACAACGCGTGGACGTTCAAGTCAGCATTAGAAATCTGGGGCCTGCCAATAGTTGGCAAATTTAACGTGTATGGAGGCGGTGGCTACATCGCTGAACTGGACATCAATCGTCCCGTGGCTAAGAAGTCTCTCGAGGAGCTCATTCAGTCGATGTGGATAGACAGACAGACCAGAGCCGTGTTTCTCGAGTTCACCGTGTACTCTGGCAATCTCAACATGTTCGCCTACATCAGCTTGCTGTCCGAGTTTCCTGAAACCGGATCGCTTCTACACTTCACTAACATCTACACATTCAGGAGTCTCGGGGTGACAGGGAACATGGGCGTCTTCACCAAGATCTGCGAGGTTCTCTTTCTGCTGACCACTGTCGTGTGGCTTGTGGTTATCGTACTCAGAGTTCTCAAGGAAAGAGGGGTTTTCTTCAAGCAGTTCTGGAACATTCTCGAGCTCGCCACTGTCGGTCTTTCGTTCGCTGCCGTCGTTCTGTACTTCTTCAGACTGCGATTTACTAATGAAGCCTTGACCAAGTTCAGAGAGAACACTCACAAGTTCGTTAACTTCTACCACATCGCCATGTGGGACAGCATCTACATCTACGTGGCCGCTATCTTGATCGCCATAGTAACCATTCGACTGATCAAGGTCATGGGTTACAGCAGATTCACAAGAACAGTATTTATCGTCCTGAAACAAAGTTCCAAAACTCTTCCTGGTTTCTTCTTCTACATCATCCTCATACTGTTCGCCTTTGCTATATGTGGCCATCTTTTCTTCGGTCCCTTCGCTAAAGAGTACAAAGACATCGTCACGTGTTTGGAAAGTCTTTTCTCTGCAGTTCTTGGTCACGCTGGATTCACCAAGATGACCATCCCAGCAGAAAGTAGCTGGTTTGGTCTGATTTACTTCATCACGTTCATCGTGATGGTCACCTTCACCCTGTCCAACATCTTCATGTCCATACTGCTGGACACGATGGACATGCTGGAGACTGACAGGACAGGAGACAAAGAACTGGAACTGACAACTTTCCTCTTGAAATCTGCTAGAGACATTATCAGTGGAAAGAAAGAGGATTTAGCGTTCAAACGGAATAAAGGTTACTTATTCTATACATAAACACACAAACACATTAAGGCACACACACATACACACAGCTGAGAACGTAGTCATATTACAAAGTAGATGAGTTCTTATCAGTGACTGTTTCACTTTTCACCCACTGTTAAAACAATGACAACAACAAAACTGCGTAAATTATCTGTCTAAGATGGTGAACATAAAAGATAATTCCTACTGATCAAAACAGTAGCTAGTAGCTTAGTGTACTTCTTTTGATGTGTTTATATCTGTATCTATATCTATCTATCTATCGATCTGTGTGTGTATGTGTGTGTAGAGAGATTAATATTAAAATCATTCATTCACAAATTAATTTATTCAAAGACTCTTAAAGAAATAGCAAAAGAGTAGCTGTACATAAACAGTCTAATTTTAATTTTTATGTTTTCATCTGTAATGTTTTGTGGCTTACGGAAATTACTTTTGTATTTTTCAGAATTTCGTTTGTTGATGAGCAAGAAACAAGAAAACTAAAGTAATCGACTCTAACTTTTCTCAATGTCACAGAGACAAACTGACAGAGAAAAACATGTCATGAATTACAAACTTCTTAAGCATAAAATGCAAAAATTGTCTATACACCCAGAATACAAACATACATACCTCACTCCTTTACATACAGACATCCAAAAACACACCACACAAACACAGATTCTGATTCTCTCTCTCTCTCTCTCTCTCTCTCTCTCTCTCTCTCTCTCTCTCTCTCTCTCTCTCTCTCTCTCTCTCTCTCTCTCTCTCTCTCTCTCTCTCTCTCTCTCTCTCTCTCTCTCTCACACACACACACACACACACACACACACACACACACACACACACAAAAACCCCACAAAGTTATACAGAAGACGAATATGCGTTATATCGTCTTGAATATGTGTTTTTAATTTATTATACAATGTTTTCTTCTTCTTCTTCTTATTATTATTATAATTTTATATTATTATTTTATACTCATTTTATTATTTATTTATTTATTTAACATTTTCTTTTATTATTTAGTATCCGAAATAAAATTATTTGGGATATTATTATTCTGTGCCTGACGAAGGGACATAACTCCTGGACTAATATGTTTAAAATACTTTAGCTTACATTGTTTCCTTTTTTCTTCTATTTATCAATTTCAAAGGGATCATTAATAATAATATTAAGATTATTTATTGAACCATTTATCTGTGAATTATTCGTATAATTATTAACTTACTACAATTATGTATTTATTTATTTATTTATTACTTTTTACATTATGATGTTTAGGGGTAGATATTTCGGTATTATTTATTTATATTTATGCTATCTCTGTATATGTATACTGTAGATTTTGTGCACAGTAATAGATGATAAAATAAATTTGGTTTTAAAGATACACCTGTATGCTTTTTTTCACAATAACTGCTAATACGCTTCCCAGTTTGTTTATTTATAATACACGTTAAAAAAGGAAATAGTTTATAGATCTAGGAATTTTATATTTAATACAAAAAAAATTATATTTGCATAAAGAATATTTAACATTGATGTGAGATGGTTCATTATTTATGTGAGATGGTTTAATGTTGAAGTGAGATGGTTGCTGGATTCTGTGATAGGATTAAAATTAAATAATCTATGCTCGAGATAGATGAGAATTAAATTGAGAAAGTTTATGACTAAAATGTGTTTACTTAGTGTAAGATAATTTCGTCTGATATGTTTTTATTATTATTATTATTATTATCGTCATCATCATCATCATCACTATCATCATCGTCATTATCATAATCATTATCACTGTTATCGTTATTATTATTATCAGTATTATTAACATCGTTATTATTATCATTATTATTATTATTATTATCTTCATCATCATCATCATTATTATTATTAGTATTAAATTGTTAAATAATTGCAGTGATAAAAGTTATGGCTGTAGCAAGATCAAATTAAAATAAATTAAAATGGCTTGAATGATGTGGTGTACAACTGAGCGAGGTGAAGGTTGAAGAAATTAAGTAATTCGGTTTTACAGCTCGTCCAGCTACCATATAACCACTGATAATTAATCACAGAAATATTTTTTGAACTTTTTGACAACAGATAGATGTCAGTAGATTCGCGTCTTTATTTATACATTTAATATAAGTAAAATCAAATAGTCATTGCTAAATGTTAAAAATTTGTGTTTACTGCTAAACGCCAAAAATATGTATTTACTGTTAAACGGCAAGAATAAAAACGTAAAAACGACAAAAACGTCAAAATATTTTCGCTGAAACGTTACATGTCAAAAATACGTATTCATTGTTAAACGTAAAAAAATACGATTCGTATTTATCTTGTTTGTGTTTGTGTCAGCTTGAAACGTCAAAAAAAAACGTTTTGTCGTAACAGTGTTCAATCGTATATACATGTGTCTTTCAGTAATCACAATACATAATGAAAAAATATACATGATATAATAATAAATTAAAATATGCAAGGACCAAAAGCAGTAAATCTACTGACATTTAAATAAGTACTTAAGTGACAAATTATAGAACATTAAGAAAACATAAATTAATTAAATAAACAAAACTAAATACTTAGAGCATAAACATTATTATTATCATCATCGTCATCATCTTCATTATGCTGTTATTATTATTGTTGTTGTCGTTGTTGCTATTATTATTATTATTATTAAATTTTGTAGTCTCATACTGAGAGTGTTATTATCACGATTCAGAAACAAATACTGATAATAATAATAATAATAATAATAATAATAATAATAATAAAATAATAATAATAATAATAATAATAAAAATAATAATAATAATAATAATAATAATAATAATAATAATAATAATAATAATAAAATAATAATAATAATAATAATAATAATAATAATAATAATAATAATAATAATAATAATAATAATAATAATAATAATAATAAATATAATAATAATACTAATAATAAACTGAGCCCAGTGAGCTGGGTTAGCGAGGTCTTTCACAAAGAAGCGATGACAGGAAGGACGCGCTCGTGTTTAATAACAACATTCTAGAGAAACACTTCAAACGCCAAGCCTCAGTCGCCGTTGTCAATGAAGAAAACGCCGAGAACAAAGCAGTTTGTCCGTGCGCCGGTTACGAACCTCTTGTGGCTCCATCTAGCGTGGAAATGATGACGTACCCGCTTGTTTGACGACATCCTACGAGGGTTCCTGCAGTACCTTCGTTTAGTTCGTTTCAAATATGACGGCTTATGAAACCTCTTCAATAATTCCCCTTCTCATCTCCGCACAACGAACGAAAAATCATTTTGTCCTCGATACAGTGCTTTTCGCGAGTGATCTCCCTTGATTGCTCGGCTCAGCCACTGACGCGGGACGTCACACAAAACGTGCGATTATTCGAGTTAGTTTTCTTGTGTTCTGTTCTGAGGAATAACCCTCTCCAGAGATGACTGACTGTGACCAAGAAGCTCGCCCTGCTGTGTAATTAGGAGTGACGGGTCAAAGGTCGCACTCAAGAAACTAATGAAATTTCATTATCAGTGTCTTTAATCCTATGATTTCACGAAATTTTCCTAAACATTTTTTTCCACGTTATTGTTGATAATCACAAACATCCCAGCATGCAAACATTGCCTCTGTGTGATACATGCGCCTGAAGCACAAAAATACACGTGTGTTGTTATTGGTGACACACATTCTAGAAGCTTCTAGCATGGGAAATATGACAAATGTAAGAAACTGTGGATACATTTACCTTGATCTATACTGAAAATATTTGTACAGGGTAACTGATAAATAAATATATATATAAATATAAATATATATAATCAATAGACTTGCATTTGTAATTACAAAGACAAAATGAAACAAAAAAAATAAGACAATAAATTTTCAGTTGTGATTACAGATATAAATAGTTTATTCTAATAATAAACAAACCGTTGTTCTTATTTAGACTTACTTCAGAGAACGGACAAATATTTCTAATTACAGGAATTTGATTTTAAAAATTGACTGTCATTTGCAATTACAAATACGTGTACTTCAGTCTAATAGCTAACACGTATTTCTAATTACAAACAAACGCATGATTCAAAAACGAACTCTCATTTGTAATTACAAGTAATTTATTGTAACAAAGAACACACAGTCGCAGTTACACACATTTCATTCAAACCCGTGGCAGCGATCCACCTTTATTAATCACACAAAACAGCAAACGTCAATCTTGTTTTGTCAGACGATCCCCTCTTCACTGGAACTTCCCGGATCAAATTAAAGACAATCAGTTTTAACTTATTTCACAATTACCACTGTTGATGTACGACGACTGCGATTACCGATATCGCCTTCGACATCGAAACATTCCCACACGACAAATGATCCGAGACAAAACGTTTGAACTTAGATAATGAAGTAAAATATATCAGCGCGCGGGTGTGAAACGGTTGGGGTTTTTTTTTTTTTTTGCAGCAAAGAACGAGACGTATCTGGTGACAGGCGAGGGGTGTGAAGATCGCGGCTCTTGCACTAAACTAGAGTCTGTTTGTGACACCTCGTCTGATGAAGATGTGCGTGGTTTCCGCCGCGTCACAAAAGAGTTCCTTTAAACAACGAGCGAGTCCTGTAATTAACTTTGATTAATGCTAATGCGGTGCTTTGAGAACGGAGGTGGAATTCAGTGCAGCTTCATGTCGTCTTTGCTTTATTCGTGAAAGGTCGCGTTACAGGAAATAAATTAATTTGTCTTTGCCAGCCTATCCCCCACCAGTTTGTTCTCCCCCAGTGTATTCATTGTGATCTAAAAAGTAAAGTCAGGTGCTTTGCAGTTTAGAACTGTAGAGTAACCTTGAATTGCAGAATAGAACAAAATAAATACGTGTAGAATAATTAAACTTATAAAATACGTGTAGAATAATTAAACTTATAAAATACGTGTAGAATAATTTAAACTTTATAAAATACGTGTTGAATAATTTAAAGTGTATAAAATATGTGTAGATTAATTTAAACTGAATAAAATACCTATAAAATAATTTAAATTGAATAAACTAAGTGTAGAATAATGTAAACTGAATAAAATACGTGTAAAATAATTTAAACTGAACAAAATACGTGTAAAATAATTTAAAGTGACAGTTGTGCACTTGATTCACCTACAAATTTCACTTGGATGTATGACTTTTCCCACTTAGAAACATAAAGCCATAAAAATGCATGCAGATCATAAATAAATTATAAAAAAGGAAGCCTGTACGTGTATGTGGATGTAAATATGTAAGTGTGCAGTGTTGTTGATGTTAGTGATAAAAGTGAGGACGATGTTTTCATTGCAATTATTAGTTGTTGTCTTTTGTGTTTTGCTTCATTAATTAAGAGTTTATGGGTTTTTCTTTTCTTCTTCTTCTTTTTTTTTTTTTCTCTTTAGTCTTTTCGTTTTCTTTCAAAGAAATGTTCCTTCTTTTAGTTTTGATATTACTAACACATGTCTTCGCCAATATTTCCCTGTGATTTTTCTCATTGATACATTCGCATGTCAACAGTGCATAAACCGAGCATTCTTCAGTCACAGGCGTATTCATATCACAGAAGAATGTAAAGATGGCCTCTGTCTGCTTTGATATCACTGTAATTTGCCTCAATCGTTCGTGGATAAATTTAATCACTTTGGACAGGTATGAGTGCGTAGGTGAAACAGCCTCGCCACCAGCGAACCTATCAGTAACACGCAGCGACAGAACATCGTGTACACACAAACAGAGTTCTTGTCACAAAGTCTTTGTCGAACGCTTTGCGGAAACGCGATCTCTCGCCGATACGAAAATGGCTTATTCGCGATCATTGGCCTTGCGACGAAAGGTCCAAAGGAAGGCAAGGGAGGTCAATCCACGTCTTGCCTGTAATTTAGAATTTGACTTTGCTTTAGATCGTTTAATGACAACAACATGCACGCGTGTGTCGTTACAACGATAAATGACAATTGAAATCGTTGATGAAATATAAGTAAAAGGAAGGGAAAAATGGCGTGACCTTGCGTAACGCGGAATTGTCAAAGAGTGACTGGTTTAATGAAATCACAGCACGAAACTTCGTAGTTTAATTTTATTTTATTTCTGCCGATGATTGTATTGAATTTAAGTTAATGTTCTGTCCACTTCAGTAATCTGTTAATACTTAATTCAGAAAATACATTTACTTCTTTATCTACGTTTCTTTAAGATTCTACTGCTTCGTCTTCTGCTGCTGCTGTTTTACTGCTTCTGTTACTACTACTACTACTAATACAACAACAACAACTATTATTACTTTCTGCTACTACTATTATTGTTGATGTAATTGTAATTGGTACTGTTTTCGTAGTTGTTATTATTGTTATCTCGCTGTTGTTGCCACTGTTGTCCTATGTCCTAATGAAGTTGGCAAAAGTTACGATTGCTGTTCTCTTTGTTTTAAAGTCGTTTTTCTCGTTTCTTTGTAAGATTATTTAAACTAATTCAAAACTTCGTCAGTTAATTATAATTACCCGTATAATTAATTACAAAGCGAAAACCAACAAGACAAAAATTACTATAAATAAATAAATATAAAAATTAATAATTATTATGATGAAATAAACACCATATCTCTTTTTTAATATTTACATGGAACGAAATCTAGCTCCAGATATCAGACTTGTAAGTTATAAAATATTATTCTAGATACTGCACGAAACTGATTTGCGTTATTTAATGGAATACGTGGATATGTATCAATAGTTTTGTGTCAATATTTATTATACAGTGGTGACAAATAGGGTCTGTTTGTTCAGTTTCACAAATAGGGAACTGTATGACATGACCTTTGATAAATAAATTATTGCAATACTTGGAAAAGGAAATACATGTCGCATTTTAAACCCTGAAGGCAATCAAAGTCAAAAACGTAAATTTGTTTCCAGTATTATATAGAAAAAAACGTATAATTATATGTTTCTGTTTTTATTTATTTATTTATTTATTTATTTATCAGTATTTTTAACGTTTGGAAGAATTTTCCGCTCGTCGTATATTAATATCGCAATTTTATGTTTCGCTTTTTTCTTTTCATTTGTGTCTGGGTTTTTTTAACAATAGAAACCAAATATCTTCGTCTCAGTGTTTGCTCTAACACTTTTATTACTAGTCTAACATCTACTCACAAGCAAATACTTGATTAAAAACGATTTGTAGACAAAACAAACAAAAAAACAACAACGTCATGAAAGAGATTTATTTCTTTCGATAATGACTTCTGTAATAATATTGACGAAACACTTCTATTAAAACTGATTATATGAAAAAAATATTTGTACACGATTCGACACAAATTTACACCTGTCTACAAACTTACTTTGTAGTATACGCTGTAAACAAAACTGCCATGTTAAAAATAACCAAAAAATACAAACACCATAATACAAAAACTACAAGGTAAAAACTTACTTTATTTAATATCGTGTTTATTATTTTCTTCAGTGGTGTTTCGTTTTTTTTTTCATTCTTTCTTTTTTTTCAGATGAAGAAAGCTTCGTATATTGCGTTATAATGAAACTTCCTGCCTAATAAATTCACGTTCATGTCTGCGTGTTTACTCTCTGTTTACTGGCTCTAATCCTGTCTTTGTGTGTCACACATCCACGGAGAAAAGATACAAATTACACACTCGTTTGCAAGACTTGTTCATAAATTGGAAAAGAGGGTGTTTGGCGCGAAGGGTGAAAAGATCGCACGTTGAAAGGGTTCGCTGGTGTCAGTGGGGGGGGGCGCACTGGGTGGGGTTACGTGTTCTACACGGAGATCAAATGAGAAATCAGAGAGATGAGAATGTGGCTGTTTGACACATCACTTGTTTGTCAGCCGGCTTAACACGCTGTAGTTGTAGGAGAAAGAAGTAAAAACACAGCACTGAAGGCAGACACATGTTAAAACTTCTCACATTCAAGTTGTCGGTTGGCATCATCATTTTCAGTTATCACCTGTTATCCGTGTCTCTCTGTATCCCAAGTAACAGGGCTAACTTATCCTGTACTTTCACATATGTAACATGTTAATTTATCCTGTACTTTCAAACACATGTAACAGTTTTAACGTATCCTGTACTTTCACACGTGTAACATGTTAATTTATGCTGTACTTTCACACATGTAACAGTTTTAACTTATCCTGTACTATCACACGTCTAACAATGTTAACGTATCCTGTACTTTCACACATGTAACAGTGTTAACTTATCTTGTACTTTCACACGGGTAACAGTTTTAACTTATCCCGAACATTCACACTTGTAACAGTTTTAACTTATCCCGTACATTCACACTTGTAACAGTGTTAACTTATCCTGTCCATTCACACTTGTAACAGTGTTAACTTATCCTGTCCATTCACACATGTAACAGTGTTAACGTATCCTGTACTTTCACACATGTAACAGTTTTAACTTATCCTGTACTATCACACGTCTAACAATGTTAACGTATCCTGTACTTTCACACATGTAACAGTGTTAACTTATCTTGTACTTTCACACGGGTAACAGTTTTAACTTATCCCGAACATTCACACTTGTAACAGTGTTAACTTATCCTGTCCATTCACACTTGTAACAGTGTTAACTTATCCTGTCCATTCACACATGTAACAGTGTTAACGTATCCTGTACTTTCACACATGTAACAGTGTTAACTTATCCTGTACATTCACACATGTAACAGTTTTAACTTATCCTGTACTTTCACACATGTAACAGTGTTAACTTATCCTGTACTTTCACACGGGTAACAGTTTTAACTTATCCCGTACATTCACACTTGTAACAGTTTTAACTTATCCTGTACTTTCACACATGTAACAGTGTTAAGTTATCCTGTACCTTCACACATGTAACAGTTTTAATTTATCCTGTACCTTCACACGGGTAACAGTTTTAATTTATCCTGTACTTTCACACCGGTAACAGTGTCAACTTATCCGGTACATTCACACCTGCTATTGCATCTGTGGATCAATTAAAATAAGCTTTTGCTTTTTCTTGACAATAAGTTAAACCTTTATCCAACACGAGGGCTGAGAAATCTCAAGTGGAGGACGCGGGAATAAAGTTAATCTCCCAGCATTGTACGTCCTGTAGTATTCTTTCACTGAGACTTAGTACAAATTCCTCACTTGAAATTATCCCAAGCCAGTCTTTACTTGTTTTATATTTTACACATATATAAAAGTTTTTATTAACAACTTTTATTTCAATATTACTGCAAACGTCTCTCTCTCTCTCTCTCTCTCTCTCTCTCTCTCTCTCTCTCTCTCTCTCTCTCTCT
>CM022679.1:28500663-28505663 GCA_012295275.1 Chrysomallon squamiferum
AACTCTTACCCTTGTTGGTAGCTTCGTGTGACCTGTTATCACACGAGTAAACAAATATACACCTATATACTTCACCCTGATTGAGGAAACTAACTTTATTGAGCCGTGCAGGTGGGCACAGTAAATAAAACACGGACCGGATTTTGAGAAGATTATACAAATTCTACAGTTTATTCTCACTGAATTTGCGCTCTCTTTGAATTCAGAAAAATCTCGATTGGAACAATAAATATAATGATCTAAATCTTTCACGTTTTGTTTGGTTTGGAGTAATTTAGAGAGAGAGAGAGAGAGAAAAAAAAAAGAGCAGAGTGATTTTGCTTTTATCGTTTTAGTTAATGATGCAGCGGAATTTATATTTTTATTTACTTATTTATTTATTTATTAATTATTATTATTATTGTTATTATTATTATTATTATTATTATTATTATTATTATTATTTTGAAAGAGACAATTATTTTAATAAAAGAAGAATAGTAAATAAATAAAAAAGAAATACTAATTTAGTTTTCCGTCTTGATTATTATGTGGGGGGGTTTGTCGTCGATTATAGGTTTTGGTTATTTATTTATTTATTTATTTACTTACTTGTTCACTTACTTACTTACTTATTATTTTATATTTATTTATTTACTTATTTATTTATTTATTACTTGTTCTCTAATTTATTTTAATGGGAATGAAATGTGAAGGTTGCATATTGTATGTACATTTGTCATTTCTGTTTTCATTCTTTCATTTATTTTATTTACAGAATATAGAAGACAAATTTAATTTCTACGAATAAACTGAAAATATAATGTAAAGATGTAAATAAACACATAAAATAACTACGTATGAATAACAGCAATAAAATAATAACTATATGTTTCTGAACATTATTATTATGTTTATATCGTTGTTTTCCGGATGCTTTCCTGTCCATGGAAAGGTATAAAAGTTTCTTTATTGCTTGCTAATCAATAACTGCAGTGACTGCAGATTTCCTTTTTCAAACACTATCAAACCGAACTTGATATAATAAAAGATTTTTAAAAAAAAAAAAAAAAAAAAAAAAACAGTCGTTAAATATTTCGTCTCATTGCAGTACAAATATTGGCGTATCTAATAACTGATAATTTTATATGTTGAGATGTTATTAAATGAAGTAATACACATGTGTATGATATACACCTGTTATGTGAGTGTGTGGTGTGTATTATTTTTCTTTCTCTCTGCTGTGGTCGACACGAGACATTGTCTCGGGCTGACTCGGTGTTTTCCGGTCGAGAAGAAACAATTTGGGAATTTGTCATTACAAATACGTAATCCCACACCTTCACTCGGGCAAACAAATGGGAAAAATGATCCTATTTAGAGAGTCAATACCGCGTAAAGTATTCCGCAGAATGCGCGAAAAAGCTGCACAATTACGTTCTCCGTTCAAACAATGTAAACACTGTCGATGTGTTAAGGATATATTTTGTCAGAAAGAGATAATAAGCTTGTTTATTTCACGGAGCACGTGGACAAAGCGGTGTGGCTGCGGTCTGGGTATCAAATACTCTTGTACGACCGTATTGTCGGGTTGTTATGTGATAGCTGAGAAATATTAACCCGTCTGTTTGAAAAATTAACAAACCCCATCGAGGAAGAAGGGTGAGAGAAACTGCAGCAGACACAAACCGCGTCGAAACGAGATGTGTGTTCACGCAGACACACACCGAGAGAAGCTTTCGTTGTAGCTCCAAAAAAGCCGCAAAACGATCGCCCTCGCCCCCCACCCCCACCCCGTCAATGGTCGCGTTCTTTTTGAGTGTTAATTAGATCTGAATGACAGCTGTGGGCGGAGCTTCGCCCGGTGATTGTGCGAGTGTGAGGCGCAGACGGCAGTGGTGAAGCCGGGGAGTTCCGAGGCGTCGTCAACGAGTGACGTGACGAATCCCGCCTGCCAATCACGTTGACGTCTTCTGCTGGAAACGCCGCTCACATTTCCACTGGAATCGGTTCAGACATTTGGCTACTTATGAGCTCGAAGTAACACAAACCAAAACGTCTGATCTATCGCGCATCGGGAGCCTTCAGTGCAGTTATTGGCGAAACCGTGTGGAGCAATAGTTAATTCACACTGACGTGTTTTGGCATCGGAGAAACGTATCTGCCTTCTCATTCAGTTGTCGTTAGACCAGCCACACACAACAGCTTCAAACTTTCGCCGTAAACTCAGATATATCTGTTTCCATCGAGGCTTTTACGCGTGTGTGAGCTTGCTGGGGGATATCTTTTGTGTTGTTTGTTTATTATTATTTTATTTTTATTTTTATAATTATTTTTATACAATTTTATTTCATTTTATTTTATTTTATTTTATTATTATTTTTTTTTTCCTTTTCGGATACTTAACAGTCTGGATTCTGAAAGGTGTGTTTCGGACGATTAATTTCTGTTTTCTTGAAGATTCTCGCTTTAACTCAATGGACATCAAATTGTTTGGTTTTCATGGTAACAGCGAGGGATGAGAAAAAAAAGTCGCGGTTTCTAATGAAACTCGAGATCAGATTTTAAAGCTCGGCTAATCTCGTTGTACACTGGATCATAAATGAATCGGTTCGGATGATACACGCTAGGAACGGACTGACGCGAAGCTCTGTGTGTGAGGCTATGTGAGACTGGTTCACTGTGTGACAGCAACCCTACCGTGCACAATGCGAGTCTGGACTCCCCGCGGGGCTGTTCTGCTGACCAGGCTGCAGGTCGTGCTGACCACTGGACTCTTACTGCTGCAGTTCGCACGTGCGTCCAACTACATTAAAATGTTCGCAGGGCAGCAGGCCCCACCAGATCCGTGCTACGACGGCAAACCGCGCAGGTGCATTCCTGACTTTGTCAACGCCGCTTTCGGGAAGGAAGTGATTGCATCCAGCACGTGCGGCTCCCCGCCAAGCCGGTACTGCACGTCGAACTCGGACAAGGACGGAAAAGTGATACGGAACTGTTTCATTTGTGATGCCAATCATCCCAAACGGCGGCATCACACCGGCTACCTCACAGATCTCAACAACCCCAACAATGTCACCTGCTGGATGTCAGAACCCTTCGTGCAGTATCCCAAAAACGTCACTCTGAAGTTAGCGCTGAACAAAAAATACGAGTTGACGTACATTAGCTTACAGTTTTGTTCTGCCAGGCCGGACTCGATGGCGATCTACAAAAGCATGGACTACGGGAAAACGTGGATACCGTTCCAGTACTACTCCAGCGAGTGTAAGAAAATGTACAACAAAAACGCCGTGGCTGTCGTCACGAAAGCCAACGAGCAGGAGGCTCTTTGCACCGAGGCCTACAGCAACATCGATCCCCTGAGTGGGGCCAGGGTGGCGTTCAGCACTCTCGAGGGTCGACCCTCCGCCTACGACTTCGACAACAGCCCAGTGCTGCAGGACTGGGTGACGGCCACGGACATCATGATCGTCTTCAACAAGCTCAACACGTACGGGGACGAGGAGAAGGACGAGGCGGGGGCCAGGGAGAGCTACTACTACGCTCTGTCCGACTTCGCCGTCGGTGGTCGCTGCAAGTGCAACGGCCACGCCTCGAGATGCATTCCAAACAGGGAGGGGAGACTGATGTGCGACTGCAAACACAACACAGCGGGCTACGACTGTGAAAAGTGCAAACCATTCCATTACGATCGGCCCTGGGCCAGAGCTACGTCGAGAGACGCCAACGAGTGTGTCGGTGAGTAAAACAAAAACACAGTTTAGTCATCTTTTGTGTGCAAGATAGCATCCTTCTGTCTCTGGTGGCATTTAGATTATTTTTTATTTATTCATTTTATTTTAATTTAATTATTATTTAAAATTATTATTATTATTATTATTATTATTATTATTATTATTATTATTATTATTATTATTATTATTATTATTACGATTATTATTATTATTATTATTATTATTATTATTATTATTACGATTATTATTATTATTAGTTTTATTATTATTATTATCATCATCATTATTGTTATCATTATCATTATCATCATTATTATTATGATTATGATGATTATCATTATTATTATTATCATTATTATTATTATTAATGTTACACTTATAATTAAAATTATTTGTGAAAGTGTTTAGCTATGCGTCGATCAAAAATGTATTTATTTATTTACTTACCTACCTAATTACTCTAATTTACGTTAAAAGATATTAATTAGTAATTGATATATAAGAAGAAACATTTTTTTACTAACACAATTAAAAATACAGGAAACAAAATATTTTGAAACTTGGTTTGTATTTCAGAAATTTCAAGGATTCGATTTGTTTTATATATTTGTGTACCACTTTAAACTGCATATTTAATTTCCAACACTGAAAATAAATAATTATTTACTGAGAAATTATCTGTAACTGTTTACATAAAGAACAAATAAATAAATAAATAAATAAATAAATAAATAAATAAATAAATAAATAATAATAATAATAATAATAATAATAATAATAATAATAATAATCATAATAAAAACAATATAATAACAATAACGTTATTATTATTATTACAGTTATTATTATTATTATTATTATTATTATTATTATTATTATTATTAAAACATTATATAGTTCTGAATTGAGACTTCTGCAAATATAATTCACTGGATTAATGTATTATATTTTTCCTGTAGAAACATAAAGATAATAAACTGCAACTCACTGACAGAAAAACAAAATACTGAGCTGATACTCGTGTTAAATTACAAAATATTGTATCTCACAGCAATGTTGATAGTCCCGTTTTGCTAGTGACATGGTAGAACTGTATACTTTAATTTGTTCTAGGTCAGTGACAAATATTCAAATTTTGTTCCAATGTTCTAGGTGCTTTTGTTTAACTGGAAGGGAAGGAGTTCAGTAAATAATAAATACTTTTAAATTAAAGTTTGAATATTTTAAATTATACTGTTTTGAGTAAAATGAAGCTAAAACATAATTATATAAATTTATAAATAA
>CM022679.1:28508163-28515663 GCA_012295275.1 Chrysomallon squamiferum
TAATGCTTGTTGTATATGTTGTAAATACAATATAAATGTTTGTTGGTTGGTATTAAGATAATGTTTCATCTAACTGATCTTTGATTAAATTAGCGCGGTGCTACATTTCCTCCTTGAAATAAAATCCAGACACTTGGACAAAAATCGTCTGACATTTCGACCGGTGCAGACGACTGCCCTGTTACGATCACCGATGAATAATGTGTGGTCACGTGGCAATGCGAAATTGATTGACATCTCCCTGGGATGTTCATTGTTTGTGACGTTTGTGAAATGTCAAACACTGGGCAGATATGCGCAAGAGGCCAAAGGTTACGTCATTCATTTTGGGATAGCGTGCGCACGTGCTTGGCTGAGTTGTTGTTTTAGCGCCGTTACTAATGACGTGTTCGACTGGACAGGCGTCCGAGCACGCGCCAAAAGTGCATCTTGCGTTGAACGAAATGTCCTTTTCTGGCAAAGTGGCTGAAAGTAATGTGAAAGTAATTGTCCCTGGTGTGACAACCGCACATGTTCAAATAACTGTGTAACACTTTAAAAATGTGTAACTTGGTTACATCCCGTCAAATTCAGATCAGATATTTAACCCGAGCCTGTGTTTAAACTGGGTTATATTACGTGGTACTGAATTTTAAATTAGATGATGATGACAATAATAATAATAATAATAATAATAATAATAATAATAATAATAATAATAATAATAATAATAATAAACCCCAACAAATATTTTACTTTTGAAATAATATGCTTAAATCACCTAGAATGAAAATCATTGTTTGATATAAATGCTATACATGGATGTAAATTTAAGTATAAAGTTTTAATTAAATATATGTGCATGTATCATACTTATAGATTTTCAACATATGATTTAAACGTATATTTAACAATATGAATTTTTTTTTTATAAAAAGTAAATTATAAATTTATAAATACAAAAAATTGTATTTATAGTACTCTTCCCTCCATGTTGAAATTTAATATTATTCTACAAAGGCCATATCTTTGTTTAATATATATTATCACACATATATTATCATCATCATTTTCACATTGTTAATAAAACCACTGATAATTATATGAAGAAAATGTTATTAATAATAAATAATTAATAAATAATTTAGTTATTAATATACAGGCTTTGTATATTACGTTCTAAAATGTTTATGTAAGCAATAATTATTTATTCCATTACTTTTATTAATGGAAAAAAAAAAAAAAAAATTGAAAGTAAAAAAAAAAAAAAAAGAATAAATAAATAAATAATAATTTTAAAAAAATTAAGAAAACTTAATATTGATTTTATTGACATTTTTTCACGATTACAAATGCTTAAAAAGTCATTACTGATAATATAACAAGAAAGCTTAATTGAAAACTATTTTCATTCAACGTAATTATATGCGCATAAGCGACAGTTCAAATTATCATAAAGCTTGCATAAATTATGATAATGCAAGCGTAAACGTACAATTCGTTTGAAATGATTACAGCGCAATGCAAATTACCATAATGTGGCATGAATTATAGTAATACGATTTCAGTGATTGTAATGAGTGTGTCTAAATTCACAATCATCAGTTAATTTTAATCGCTAATTCGATTCTTTTATTCTTTAATCTGCCCTGGGATTGCGCGTCGCTTTTAACGCGCTAATGTCGTTATTCCAGCACAATTGTGTCTGCAGAGAAACGCGTCAATTTCAGTTCCCCTTTCACACGTAAAGTGTCTAAATCTGTTAATCTGCTTAAGATTAGTTGCGTAACAGTGCATGCATTGTGCGCGGATAAATGAAACAGAAAATGTAAGTCAAAGAGCAAAAGAATTTCACGTCTTATGACAGCTGGTAATGTTAGGTGTGTTTAGAATGGATTACGTTTGGTTTAGAAAATAAGAATTGAAAGCCTTTCTCTCTCTCTCTCTCTCTCTCTCTCTCTCTCTCTCTCTCTCTCTCTCTCTCTCTCTCTCTCTCTGTCTCTCTCTCTCTCTCAGATAGGTTAAAGAATTAGATTTTGTTGACATATGAGAAAATTATTACAAATATAAAATAAGATATTCACAAAAAATAATTATAGTTTTGTCAGTTAAAATAAATTTAAAGAAATATACAAAAACAAAGAAAAAAGAAACAAAAACAACATTATAAGTAAATAAGTAATTAAGTAAGTAAGTAAAAATAAATAAATAAATAAATAAATAAATAAATAAATTTTGATTCTTGAATCAATTTTTAATTATTTATTTTTTTATTTACTATTTTTAATCTCTCTCTCATGCATAGTGTTTACAAAAATATATCAGTTTATTATATTACACTCATTATAATAATATTAAATTACAAAAATAAAATTAAAAACAAAAAACCAGTATTAAAATACAAAAATAAAATTAAAACAAAAAACAAACAAAAAAACCCCACTTTTTCCCTTACATCAAGAAAAAACAGCTGTACTGTCATTAGACAATGAACTGTATGCGAGTGAAGATAAAAAACCTATCACACACAGCTACAGGTTGTAGTAACAAACAGACGCCTCTTTCTGAATAAAACCCAGGAAGCGTGAGAAAGACGTGTTGCTAATTGGTGCGGGTGTGTTCACATTATCAAGCAGACGATAACAGTTGTTAATTACTGGGTGTGACACTGACTTGACCCATTGTTTTGTAGTTTTTAATTAACACCATGTCATGTTTTACAAAGTCACAGCTTTGCCTCTCAACACAGACCTAGAGGCAGGTAGAGTACTGCATTGCAGCTATTATATATATATATGGGTGTATGTGTGTATGTATATAATGTTAATGATAAATGATATATATATATGTATATTCTGGTAGCACATCTTGATTCTGGACTCATAATCACATAAATGTTTGTGATATTACAAAAAGAGCTGTTTGAAATGTAAAATTATATTTATTAATACGTTACAACACAAATAAAAGTTTCAAAACTGCAAAGTCATAGCTGAATGAAAAAAAAAAAGATTTGTCATCTATCAGATTCCATTGTAATTATAGTGTATCACAGGTACAGTGTTCACGTAATCTGTTTTTAACCTGCAGTTCCTGTCATTTGTTACAGTCAGATATTCACAGGTTACATATTTCATGACAAAAATATCTTGGAAAATTTATCCAAGGGTTTGTTAGTAAGGTTAAAAAGCCGGTAAGAATGTACACGTATCAATTAGGATGGAAAACAATAAACGATATATTATAATAAATTTGAAAGGAGATAAAAAATAATTTAATTAGATATTACAAAGACGTAGGGGAAAAAAAAGACGCAAACTTGTATAAATTCCTTTTCTTGGTCGAAAGCGTCTGACACGTAAATGAACTTGAGATATTTTTGTAACTAAATATTTATCTAGTGTAGCTGTGTATTAAAACATTTCTTCACAACCTCAGCCATTAGCATTAAACATTAGACACATGAAAGCACAACACAGATGACCTCCATAGAGTTAATTTCTTGACGTTTGTGTGAACGTTACCTCCACAATATTCAGTTCTCTCTTGAGTCACTCCTTTTCTGTTTTCTATAATTAAAAAAAAACACGGATGGCGCGGTTCTGTAATTAATAATGCTGGTAATAAATGCACTGCTAAGTGGGAAAGAGGAGAACACACAGCGCGTTCTCACACTCTCGTTCAGGTATTTGACACAGGTTAGATTTGACAGCTGTTGATTAAATTCCACAGCGAGTGTTCCTCTTTATCATAACTGTTCCACAGCTGACGACAGGATTGTCATACCTTTTTTATAATACCACCAACACAATGCTGCAACAATATAGTCATCATCAGTAATGAAAACGATAATGATAATAATAATAATAATCATAATGATGATGATGATAATGATGATAATAATAATAATGAATAATAATAATAATCATAATGATGATGATAATAATGATAATAATAATAATGATAATGATGATGATGATAATAATGATAATAAAAAAAAAAAAAAAGATGTCTGATAAAGAATATAATGATTTAAAAAATAATTTAAAAATAATCCTATAATAATAAAGACATCTTTAAAAGCAAAACATCAAGTACAACAAAATAAATAAATAAATAAATAAATAAATGTAAAAATCCTTGCGGATTAAAATTTTATATTTCATCCACAAAACCAGAAACAATGTAAAGATGTAAGATTTGTCCTGATTCACTGCTGAGCAGTTTTCAGAATCTACTGCACTGACATCTGAGGTTAGAATTGATGCAAGGGGAAATTAAGTGTGACCCACCTTTTCTAGCCTGTGTGTGGTTGTCCAGGTGAAAACTGATTTGGTCAGCATGTGTAAATAAGGACACTAGAAGTTACAAGAAGAGCAATGATGATACTTTCATCTCGTCAGCTTTGTTTTAGTGCAGTACAGAAATAACTTAAACATCTTTTTATATCTGTGTCAGAGCTTGGGATATTGGCGTTAGTATAGTTACTATATAAACTGTTTTATTTTAGTATAACGCTCTCTCTCTCTCTCTCTCTCTCTCTCTCTCTCTCTCTCTCTCTCTCTCTCTCTCTCTCTCTCTCTCTCTCTCTCTCTCTCTCTCTCTCTCTCTCTCATTAATTTCATGATTACAGTTATGTATCATATAATTAATTATAAGACATCAATATCTAATTACTTCGCTTGATACATTTTATTGTTTAACCAAATAATGTGAGTGAACTTTCGTATTGCTAGATTAGTTATTCTACTGGTTAAAAATAAACACATTTATACATACACCCAAAGACACATGCTCGTTTACGTATACAAACATACATACGTACACTCATACAGATGCCTGCATATTTATTGGCTGTTCAAACATCTATAATGCATAAGTGGTGTGTTAATATAATTTTATAAATAAACACTAAAAATAGCTGATGCCTGTATTTTATATCTGTACGTGTAGATAACGCAAGCTGCGAAGGAACAGAATAATAGTCTGACTTATTTTATGAGTATGCACTGTGCACATGCATACATCATCTTATAATGGAAATGTTAAAGAGAAAAATACTCGAAAAGCCCATAGGAATGAACGGACTCGAAATATTCCCAGAGGAAAAAAATCAATTATTATTCTAATTCATACATGCAGACAGTTTAAAAGGATTAATCTACGATAGAAATAAAATCTACACCTCTTTTTATTATTTCCATCAATGGACAGATTGTATGGCTCGTTTACTATTCCTAATTCTTACAGAGGAGATTTCTACAAGTTTTTCCAAAATGATTTATCTTGCCCATTGACATACATACAATAGTTCCCCTTTATTTTGATCGGTTCTTGTGCAGGTGGCGTTATTTACAGTCTTGACTAAACCATAAATCTTGTAGGCACTTCGAGAAGCCAGGTGCGGCCTGTGAAATTGCGAGTATTAGACTCATATAGAGCCGTGACTGGTGAAATAACAGTTGTTTCGTTTGTAATTAACAAAAATCTTTTCCTAATTAAACTTTTCTCCTCTTTCATGCAGTAATTTAGAGCAGTTGTTTGTCATATCTATCTATCAATCTATCTATGTGTGTGTATATATATAAAATATAGATAGATAGATAGAGACAGATAGAAAGACAGACAGACAGACAGACAGACAGAGAGAGAGAAAAGATTTCAATATTATAATAATGAAAAAATATAAAAATGTATTTAAAGAAAATGTAAAAGGCTTATGGAGATACGCAATACATTTGTTTGTCTTGTTGGCACTGTTTTTTTCTCTCTCTCTCAATTTGTCTTTCTCTCTATCTCTCGCTCTCTTTTTTACCAATTTATTTCGCTAATTCCAACAGTAATGCAGATCATTTTAAATTACACGTATGAAAATGGAAACATTTGATAGTTCAGTTTCATGTAACACAACCTTTTAATAACTTGCACTAAATCTTCCGGTGTTCAAAGAAAAAAGCTCCAGTCGTGAAAAGTGGCCACACTAAACGAAATCTGTTCAAAGACTTATTTGCTTCAATTAATCCGCTTACCCCAAACGCCAACAATGCGCACGTCAAAACATTTTCGTTTCCATGTGAATAAAAATAGAATTTCTATGAAACGGAAGCGGATTCGATTTATTAGCAATTTTATGCTCTTTTACGCTCGATTAATTGCCTGCTACTATTTCTTTTGATACACTGCCTTGTTCACCTATCTTTGAAATGGGACACGCATACAGGTAGACTACACCCGGTTTTATTCATACCGTCACCTTTTTTAATTAGGATGGAACGAAGCACTTACACGCCTAGCTCACCCACCCTGTGGTGGGTCCATTTGAACTTTTATTCACGTTTTGATTTTTTTTTTCCCCCTCTGTATCGAATCTCCATGGAATCATGATTTCATTTGAATAGAAAGTGTTTTCGAAAATTTCCCAAATCGCTGGCATTATGAAGATACAATATCAAACAATCTCGACAGCAGTCGTTCATGTGTCTCATTCTGTTAAATAAAAATGGTGTAAAATGTTTAAAGGGAATCACTCGGTTATTCTGACATTAAATGGATCCGCACAACAGAGCTGGCCGACATTAAAATGTCATTACGTTGGTAATAGTGAAAGGCGAAGAAGAAAGATCAGTTCAATTTCGTGTATATTAAACTCATAAATCACTGAAAATGTTTAAATATAATAACATTGCACAATGCGCATGAAATGTTCATGTGTTACATGGGTGGCCAACTTTGACAATTTTAGATATGGCTACGTTTGCGTGTTTCTCTACACATTTTTATTTTTTATTTACTTTTTTCTTTGACAGCGGATTATATGTTACAGGTAAAGTTGTGCATATATTTCGAATTGCATGAATGAATGTGTGTATGTGTGTTTGTGTGTGTGTGTGTGTGTGTGTGTGAGAGAGAGAGAGAGAGAGAGAGAGAGAGAGAGAGAGAGAGAGAGAGAGAGAGAGAGAGAGAGAGAGAGAGAGAGAGAGAGAGAGAGAGAGAGAGAGAGAGAGAGAGAGAGAGGAACAATGTGTAAGAGAAACGTTACTAAGATAATGTTGTTTCTAAAACAACTACAGTTATATGCTATGGTACCTGCCGCTGTACACTGAAACATTCATAAAACACTTATATCTTTCGACAGTTGTCAGACGTTTTAAAGAGAAGCCAGTGTGTTTTGACACGCGAGCTGATCGGTTTGGTTGCGCGCTGTAAAATGAAGAGATAACATCAACGAACGCCCAGGCAAATGGCATCACGTTTTTTTCATCATCATCATCATCGTCATCTCGACAGCGATAAGGTCTAAATATACTGTTACGATTAGCAGCTAATGTTTTAACACCGCCAGCAGACGTTCATTGTCTTCTTTCGGCGATATCCCTCCCTCATGGTGCGCTAACTACTGCAGATGGCGCTGATAGTCTTCGCGCCCCGGTTTCCCTCCCATCGTGGAGCGCTAACTGCCTCGGAAGCTGCGTCTCGCTCAGCAAATGGCCAGTTTCCATCTGCGTGATAGGCCGCTGTATC
>CM022679.1:28518163-28550663 GCA_012295275.1 Chrysomallon squamiferum
TAAACTAATACACCGGTCTACGGTTACTTCGGGTTCGTTGGTGGTCGTCGGTAATCAAAACCAAATTCCGTGAGAGATCGTTTTTAATTTTTTTTTTTTTTTTTTTTTTTAAAAAAAAGATTATTCGTTGCTCTGTTATTTTATGCTAGGAATCTTGCTTTATTTTTATGGAGCGTATATATATAAGAATTTTAATCTATTATTAGTTTAGTTTCGTATCAGTTCTAAATACGATGTCTGTAATTAGAAATGAACAGTGGTCGTCTGCTACAAGTCTTCTTTGCTGTTCTGTTAGTTTAAAATTAATATTGGTTGAAATTTATTCTTCTGTTTAAAATAAAAATAAAAAAGTAAATAAATAAACCAAAAAAAAAAAAAAAAAAAAAAAAAAAATAATAATAATAAGAAGAAGAAGAAGAAGAAAAAAAATAATAATAACAAAAAAATAAAATAAAATAAAATAAAATAAAATAAAATAAAATAAAATAAAATAAATAAAACACGAACTGAATAGAAAAAAAGATAGTGTTGCTAGTTCCTATAATCACTAAGAACGCACTTACATGTGTACTCATACACAAAACTGAACCTGAGATCACGTGTGTGTTTGTCATTCTGTCTGATTCTGAATTTTTAATGTTTTGTGTTTGTTTTGTATTTTTTTCTCTTTCTCACACCAGCGGTGACACAAACTAACACACATATCAACTGACACATGTTTGTGGAATCCTGCAGGCAATATGGATGCTAATCTAGACCTCCTTCCAGTGTATCAGTTCATGTTTATTTGTATAATTGTGTTTCGAAAAGTATATATTTACACCATCTTCCTTCTCAGGGCCGGTTCTAGATCTACCCTTAGTAGCGTCTGTGCGTGCGTGCGTATGTGCGTGGAAGTACGTTTCAGATATGAAAACGTAGAAATCTGTAACGTTATAGTGACTTTATACATATAAATACATCTACATGAAGAAACAGAATAAGCAAGGACAGTTATTTCACAACGTCTGAAAACTGTCGCCACACCCTGGGAGAGGTGACCATGCCCCTCCCTCCACCCCGTCCCCTGAACCCGCGCCTGACTGTGACGTGCAAAGTAAAGAAAGTTTGCTGCTCTAGGTGGTACATCAATGCATGGTCAGTCATGAGGCGTGACCACACATCTAGGACATTAAATGTGGGCTCACACCTGACCCAGCCAGACATGTCCAGTTATTAATTTGGTCTGAGAAATGTACAAGTCAGCAGTTCAGCTGCGGCTACCACGGTGTCAGATTTCTCGAGACGACGTTGTTGTAAGTGGAAGAACTGTACACAGAACTGATACGACGTCTTAATGTGTTCATTACTGGACGTTCCTACAACTGTCACGTCGGGGCAGACAACTCGTGTGAAGAGTGAAAGGTCGCTGGATCAAACTACGTTAGTTCTCTACATCCAGCCAGTTTCTCACTCATAAGTCTGAACGTCATAACGTTAAAGATACTTGTCTGCTAGTTGAATAAAGTAGTCCACAGAATGACAACCGCCAGTTTTCTCTCACACAACACTGAAAAATATCATAATAATAATAATAATAATAAATGTTAAAATTAAAATACATGCATACATGCATATATGTGTGTGTGTGTGTATATATATATATATGTAAGGAAAGTTAAATAACGTTTTTCTATCTATGTTGCTGTTATTATTATTGTTATTACTACTACTACTATTATTATTATTATTATTATTATTATTATTATTATCATCATCATCATCATCATCATTGATAGTAGTTATTTATTTATTTATTTATTTATTTTGTTGTTGCTATTTTTGTCATTATTGTTATTTACGTATTTAGAAGAGTAACTAATGTTAAACTGATATCTTTACTTAGAGCATTAAAATAAAACTGCGTGACTTGTCAAGTCTCTGAAGGTTTGTAGACAATTTATCAGTTTCTGGCAGCCCACTTTCATACTGGAACAAAAGTCTCAGACGTCAGTTTGAAAAACCAAACTGTTTCTTTCAATTAATACGCACATCTGTTTGTTGCAAACACAGAGGAGCGCGGTGGGAGAACAGTCTATAAATACCAAACAGAATTCTTGTCATTCTGGACTGTGTGCTCAAACAGCCATGCATTACAGTCGCGATTTTAAAGTTTTTCACTCCTGTATTCAGTCCCTCATCCATCCTTCTATTTATTCCTCCATCCCTTCATCCATACATCCTCCCTTCCATTGATCCGTCCGTCCATCCACATATCCACCCTTCCATACACCCGTCCATCCACTGTCGTGAACTAAACGGGTGTCCACCCACACGTCTCTTCAGAAGTAATAATTTTCTCACAAGTCAGGCGGGTCAAGTGTCTATCACAGTCACAACCGATATTCAATTAATTTTTGTTTACCGGTTCTCAAAGCCTGCGAGAGCAGAGATAAAAAAGACATTTTTGTTTCGTTTTGTTTTTGTGTTACGCTGCAACAGTGTGTCAAGCGACAGAAATAAACGCGCCTGCTCCACACTTTGTGAGAGCCTGGAGTAAAGTCACATCTTTTATTCGGTCGCAGTGTGTTTACATTTAGATGTTGGCGGCACATTGTTGCACGCGGTCGGAAGCCGAGTGCGGTAAACAGGTTTTTCAAAGCGAGGCTGTAGGGTGGCGAGGCAAAGAATTTCGCACCCGGAGTCACAGACATTCGTGAGTTGGCCAGCAATTATTCGCCTCATAAAGCAGACGTATGAACGCCGTTTCGCGGGTTTCCTTCCCAACACCACAGCACAAAGGACGGACTGATATAAGGACGTCAAAATGACAAACAAATCTATCTCTGTTTTTTACAATTTGTCACAGTCGTTTAAGCAGGGCTTGCCAGAGTCGTGAAGGAAAGAAAAAATTTAAAAAAATAAAAAAAAATGACAGAAAGAGCGTAGCTCTAAGAACTGCACCCTGACGTACACACTCGTCTCTCAGCAAGTTGTGAAGAGGTTTACGCTTTTCATGGCCAAACAAATCCTTTTATCTGAATTGTGTAGCAAATACTTTGGAGTTTTTTGTAAATTAGTTATGAATGTAGACGTAGACCTGTGACAAGCGAAGTAATTCTGAACATAAATTGTAATATTTTTGGCGTGTCAATAGAAATTTAATCTTCTTATACGCGGCATTCATGAAGAAAAAGGAGAATGTATTTGAGATATTTTGTTCTCGTTGGAAAAAATAAAAAATAAAAAAATCTTTTTACTTTGATTCTAGATTTAAGATATTTTAATACTATTATTTCTATAGGACTTGTTTGCTAGAAAAATAATTTGCTTGTATTATTCACCAGAAAAAAAAAAAGAAAAAAAAAAGCTATACATATTTCTGTAGTCCTGTGTCTCCGTGTATTGCAGTTTGCTAATCACTGGTTTTGTCACCTGAGAAAATATTTATATCTTCTGTCTGACACACAGAAACATATACACTGCAATTTTCCTATCAATAAACAGAAAATATTCAAAAGGTTGTAAATGAAACGGACTTGTTTTTATTTTAATCTTCAATGGAAATATATTTTTAGATTTTGATTTTATGCTCGGCACTGTTATAGTACTTATACACTGAAATTGATTAAAATAATAGAAAATATAAGTGTAAGTAACCCTCGATTTAAAAAACAATAACAGAAATATTTCTGTCACAAAATTAAACAGAAGACTGCGCTACATGTGGAAACATCGCACAACTTTCAAATAACACTTAACATTAAAAAACGTTAGTGACTAAAGTAACGGTCTGATGTCATATTCAGTAACTCGATATCAATATTGTGCTGTATAACGTTCGGGAAAGTGTATCGTTTGACAAGTGATACTAGCGCACACTCGACTCTGTGTTAAAAGCGATGCTGGACAGTGGAGTGGGGCTAACATTAAACTAATTGATAGATGTTTAGTGAAACAACTTAATGTTAGGCAGACTGCCAGGCACATGACGTGTACAAATTGATTGTGTCAGACTTTCTTAACGTTTCCACAAATATGGTTCACATACATCTATACTTTATATATATGAACTGTCATCTTGTGTCTGCCTGTTTGTTTGTCTGTATATATATATATATATATAAGATCTATTTTTCTGTATATATGTCTATACGTATATATGTAGACTCTTTTACTTTCGTATTCACGAACTGTTGAAAAAGACTGTCTTCTGCCTGTAGGTGTGTGTGTATTATATGTACATGCATCATGAATGTACGTATGTATATATGTATGTATGTGTGTGCATGTGTGTATATATGTATGTATGTATATATATGTATGTATGTATATGTATGTATGTATGTATATGTATGTATGCGTATGTATGTATGTTTGTATGTGTGTGCATGTGTGTATGTATGTATGTATGTATATGTATGTATGTATGTATGTATGCGTATGTATGTATGTATGTATGTGTATATATTCATCTATGTTTGTATTTATACATGTATGTATGAAATACATTTAAAATAAAATATTGTGAACATAACTGAAAGACGTATCACCAGGAAGTCATGAATACTTTAAATGATAGTAGCTTGTATTGTTTAGTAAGTTAATTTATTTCACGGTTTTAATAAGACAACTGCAGTGTTTGACTTAGAAGAGAAGTGATAAAACTTTACAAAATGCCGTTGTTTGAAGATAATCGTCCAAACATCTTAATCACGGGGTCGCGTTTGATTAATTGTACTTGTGCATGTTGAGGGAAGTGTGAAGACAGCGATAAGGCAGGCTTGAGCAGATAACATCACCCTAACACGGGCGATATCGGAATTCAACGAGGAATCTAGGGGTGGGTCTAGGGGTGGAGTCCAGGATGAGGACGTTCAGTAGCGCCTAACAGGGGACTTGTTTTACAGGGACTTGTACTACTGGGGACTTGTACTACTGGGGACTTGTACTACTGGGGATTTGTACTACAGGGGACTTGTACTACAGGGGACTTGTTTTACAGGGGACTTGTTTTACAGGGGACTTGTACTTCTGGGGACTTGTACTACAGGGGACTTGTTTTACAGGGGACTTGTTTTACAGGGGACTTGTACTTCTGGGGACTTGTACTACAGGGGACTTGTACTACAGGGACTTGTACTACAGGGGACTTGTTTTACAGGGGACTTGTACTACTGGGGACTTGTACTACAGGGGACTTGTACTACTGGGGATTTGTACTACTGGGGACTTGTACTACAGGGGACTTGTACTACAGGGGACTTGTACTACTGGGGATTTGTACTACAGGGACTTGTACTACTGGGGACTTGTACTACAGGGGACTTGTACTACTGGGGACTTGTACTACTGGGACTTGTACTACTGGGGACTTGTACTACTGGGGACTTGTACTACAGGGGACTTGTACTATAGGGGAGTCCCTTCGTAAAACTGTGCATTTTCCTTTCTAACCAAATAATAGTGATGATAAAAACTGGAAAGTACGTTTTCACTCTGGAGTACTATGTTGTGATACTCGTATTTTTATGAAATATTACAGTTAGATAATCATTCTGTCTCACTCTCTGTGTCTGTCTGTCTGTCTGTGTCTCTGAATCTCTGACTATATGTGTCTCATACACACACATATATATAGATAGATAGATATAGATATATATATGTATATACGTGTGTCTGTCTGTCTGAAACTCATTATCTGTGTAAATATCCTAATTCTCGCAATCAGCGCCACTAAAAAACAAAACTGTTATATGAATGAGAAAAAAAAAAACGACGTTTGATTGCTGTTAATACTGTCACAAATCTACAACATGATGAGAAATAAATGAAACCTGGGGCTTGGTTCACGCGGTGAAGCGGACAGTGGTGTAGACGTTGTTATCGCGTCTTACAAATCGCCAAACTTCGAGCTTTCCTGCCACATTGCGGCGTAAATTGCTTTTAAACATTTACAATAAACACGAAATAAACACACAAACCGTCGTGCTGTGTTGTGTGGGGGGATAAGTGGGGCACTCGACAGTAGCGCTGGGGGATGGTATGTGGTCTACTGACTTGAAATTCAATGACATCCGCCTCAAGTGGAATGCTTCGTAATTCTTTTTTTTTTTTTTTTTTTAAATTTGTTCTTTTTATCAAAATTTGTTTTGTGACACAGAATAGTTGGTACTTGAAATCTTCGGGATTGGCAAAAACATTGATTTATCCTGACGTTTTTCTTACCTTTTTTTTAATTTCTGTTTTTCAGTTACGTCTTTATCTGCATTAATGTTTTTTTCTGTTTACTTTAATTTTTAGAAAACATAATGGAGTTTCTGTCGTGTTGAAAGGTTTTGATAAATTTGTCGATTCATTAAATAATTCAATTATTAACTGCTCAACAAGCGTTTTTAGCATCAATTTTCTTTCATTCTCAGAACTCTGAAAGTACTCAAATACCCCCAAAAAAAAAAAAAAAAAAAAAAAAAAAAAAGAAAACAAAAGTATTAAATAATAATAATAATAATAATAATAATAATAATAATAATAATAATACAGAATGATCGCTCACACATTTACTCATTTATTTACTCACCCACTGAGTCACTAACGCACACTCACTCTCTCACTCACTCATTCGTTCACTCATTTACTCATCATTCCCTCATTGACTTCTCATCTCTATCTACCAGTTTTAGTCACACAACAAGTCACATGTGTCCTTCGCTTCCTGGTTTTGAACGCGTATCCTGTATTCCTGGTATGTTTTTAATTAGATTATCTTTCCATTCGTTACCTACCTCATAAAATTAATATTCAGTTTGATGCCTACTGAGAGAGAGAGAGAGAGAGAGAGAGAGAGAGAGAGAGAGAGAGAGAGAGAGAGAGAGAGAGAGAGAGAGAGAGAGAGAGAGAGAGAGAGAGAGAGAGAGAGAGAGATCGTTATTTGGTTTCGGACTTTTAATTTGTTGTTTTTTTTTTTAATGTTCATTATTATTATTCGTTGTTATGGTATATTTTCACGTATTTCACGTGTCGGAATATAAAAACGACGCCACGCTAACCGCTCGTACAATTTTATATCAACACACACGCTATAACGTTTCAGCACCACGTGTTTTCGTTAGAAATAATCTACACATCGTATCGTTTCCGTACAAGCATTTCCTGGCCTGGCTCTGCAGAACTATCGTCTCTGCCTGCTATCTTGTCTCAGGCAAGTATAACAGATTACCATTTACCCATTCTTCAAGGAAAAAAAAGAAAAAAAAACACTTCTCTTATGACTGCACGTTTTCTTGCACCTGGAAAGTTAATTACACAGGCCGCTGAAAGAAACAGTTTTAGTTTTCAGTTAGGCTGCACAGGGAGGTTTGTGGCGATGAACCACCACGGAGAAAACTGAGACTGCACAGTGGATGAGCGATCGCTGGGTTGCTAGCAGTAATAAAACTCTCCTGATGAGAAATACCTGGCATTTCATTGTTAGAAAGACACAGGTGATGTGAGGATTACAGATAAACCCGTTCTTTCTTTCTCGCCTTACAAATCGTACAGCGAACGAGATTCCGGGGATGATCACTTTTCAAATAGTGGAAAACCTTTGTCTGTGTACTAGATGAGTGTCTTGTGGAGATGATGATGACGACGACACCGGCGACGGTAGGGATGATGACAGTGATGACTCTATGATGATCATAATATGATGGCTGTGGTTTTTAAAGAAGTAATGATATTATTATGAAATGATAGTTATAACCGAGTTTTGGCCGACACTGAAGGTAACAGTCGCCATATTGAAGATAATAATAATCATATCATTAATGATGATAAAGATATCAAAATTCCATTGCTGCTGCTGATGCTGATGATGATGAATATGATACGGCGGCGGTACCTTTATTAGCAGGCCTATAATGTGATAATAATGGTGATGGTCCTATTATTAGTGGTGTAGATAAGAAAATTAAGATAACGAAGATAATGACGTCACTGATCGAGTTGTTAGAGGCGGCAGTATTATCAGAGGTGCAAAGACAACATCAGCAATGTATGTTTAACATGCAGAGATTACACAGTACATGACGAAAATCATTCAAAAATTACCTTTCTATCATCACCCTAAACATTCGACACAAATATCTGACAATGCATAAACACAGACGACTTGGGGCGTGGTGTGTAAGAGTCCGTACAGTCAAGGAAAATGTTATTTTTGTCGGTCACGAATTTCATAGAGAATTTTCTAGAGAGACTTGTACCACAACAAGAAAAAAAAGTTATATTCAGGGATGAATTATTATAGGGCCTGTAACGCTGTGAATTTTATTTTCTCTTTCATTCTTTTATTCATTTATTTTCTTCTTCTATCTTTTAATATTATTCATTATTATTATTATTTTAATTGAAAAACCAAATACAGCAATGAAATAAACATTTTTCTTTTAAGTTATTCATTTTAAACTTTGGACACGTATGTTTTTGTGATGTATTGAATGTGTGTTTGAATGTATGTATATATTTATGTGTGTGTGTATCTTTTTATCGATCTATATCTATATCTATATATACAAACTTACACACACACATGTGTATGTATATATTTCAAATGATTTAATGTGTATATTTGTGTGTGTGTATGTGTGTGTGTGTGTGTCTGTGTGTGTGTAGTGACTCTGTATACCTAAAACTAAAGTCTGGTAATTATAACAATGACTATAAGTAAATGATAGGACAAGACTAATGAGTAAAGAAATGATTACGTGTTAACTACACTACTGATCTAAACTAATCACCATAACGAAATGTCTCGCGTCAGAACTCCCCACCTCCCGTGTTTCACGGTTGTTTGTGGCACGTTCAAAATGTACACCGCGTCGTTCGTGTAATGAGCATGCTCGAGACGCTCACGTGCACGTTACTCACCCACGTTCCATTAGAGTTGACAGGAGTTATTTCTGCCAGGGAGGTTCGCCCGCTCGTACACTCGTCTGCGATGAATTCGTACTTCGACAAAGATCGGATATTTTCGTAACTTTTCGTAATTTTTCGCATTTTTCTAATAGCCCCAAAGAAAATGTATGCTTTATTTGTTTGTTCTGTTTATGTTGTTTTAATTGTTTGTATACATTTAAAATAAGATTAGCCTAAGCATAAGCTAAAAAAAAAAAAAAAAAAAAAAAAAAAAAAAAAACCCACAAAAGAACAAACAAACAAATATTATCATCTGAGTATGTTGCTGTTGGAGACAGAGAGACATTATGAGACTGGAGTAACAATTCATAACGACATGAATATAGTAATACATGTTCAAACAAACCATCACTACACACAGACACAGATACGCATAGACCCACATACACTCAGTGAAAATTTAGCTATTAAACTATTACTGGATACAACAGTTAACTATGAAACTATTACTGAATACAACAGCTAACTATTAAACTATTACTGTACACAATAGCTAACTATTAAACTATTACTGGATACAACAGTTAACTATGAAACTATTACTGAATACAACAGTTAACTATGACACTATTACTGAATACAGCAGTTAATTATGAAACTATTACTGAATACAGCAGTTAACTATGAAACTATTACTGAATACAACAGTTAACTATTAAACTATTACTGAATACAACATGTACAGTGGCGGCAGGACATGACGTCAGAAGACGCGCGCGCGGTGTTTTTTAGACTGATGTCAGAGAGTGCTGGACAAGATCCAAACTTCTATCCAAAACCAGTCTAATTAATCAGCCAGACACAGATTCCATTGTTTTTCTTTCTGTCTATCGTCTGTGTACGTAAAACGAGTAATAATGTGAGTGTTTGGTATGCGTTCAGCTCACGTGTGCGAGTGAAGGCGCAGGAACGGTTCAGAACTGAAGAAAAAGTGATTTTGATTAGATTGTAATTATCAGGAAGTTACAAAAGGTTATAAATAAAAACAGAAATAAATAAATACAGAAATAAGCACTTAAAAAAATAAAGACAAAAAAAAAAAAAAAAATTAAGAAAGAAAGAAATATAAATAAAAAATAAATCAAATACAGACTTGTTCTCGTGTGAACATTAATATCCATCAGATGATTCTAAGACGTAATTAACATCTTTTAATGTAAACTGCAAACTCGTTTCTTGTCTGTCTGCTTCCCAGCACATCACGTGTTTTATTCCTGTCCTGGGTTTATTGGTGTCTGTTTAAGGATATGTTTGGATAGCTGACAAAATGTACGTTCCTTTTCTGCAGCAGTTCCTTACTTACTTATCACTCTTGACGGGGATTGCTAAGTTAATTTCCGGTTATAAACGACTAAAGTTTATAATACCAACTTAATATATAAGGAAGGAAAAAATATAAAAGTATTGCTTTCAGTATGCAAATTCATTAATATTAGGATTATGGTTATTATTATTATTATTATTATTATTATTATTATTATTATTATTATTATGAAAATGTCACACTATATCATCATCATCATCAACATTATTGCCATCATAATAAATAAATAAATAAATAAAATTAATAACAGTCGTAATATTTGTGATAATCAAGGTTGAAATAAAGAAAACGCACAGCAAAACTGAATCTGATTTACTTAAAACGCAGTCACGTGTTGTATAATGACGTTTTAATCAGGAGTTTAATTCAGGAAGTTTGACAAGTGTACACGTCAGCGTCATCACAACGTCGGGCGAAGCGCTGACGTGGATCACCGGTGTTGACACGTCATCTTATAATATCGCCATAGCTGCCGTCACCATCGGAACCTGATCAATCAAGAGCGATTGACAAACATGACTGGTTTATTGGAAAGCAGTATGCGGTATTTTGGCCGCCATTGTGGTTGTCTGGCCGCCATTGTCGCTGTCTCATTGTTACACAAATGTAGCTTTTTTCTCTCTGTCGACGTCGTGAATGGTTTTATATGTGTGGCGATTTTCTTTATTATTGCTCGAGATCAATGCGTGTTATTTTCTTTTAATCTGCTTGTCGTGTTTGGAATAGCTTCTGCTGAGACGCCAATGTAAACAATAGCGCTGACTTGATGGATGAGTAAAAGAGAGCGATCTCGGTTGGGGCTGAAATTTTTTGATCTCCAGACAAGTTTTTTTTTTCTCGAGAAGATATTGTACAGAAGAAAGATCACCATCAGTCACAGTACAATAATAAGAAATGACATCTAATAGAAAACACAGAGTTACTTACTCTGTACATTGTAGAGTCAGAACTTCTTAATAACTCGCACACGCTCTAAAAACATTCGTCACTCGTGTGAAATAAAATTAATGTCAAATATTTACATGCGATGTATTATTCTGTCATACTGGGTGTTGTTTAGAAAATAAATATTTCTCTTCATTCCACCCAGAAAGAACCACTCATCTGTAGTGCGTCGATCAATCAAGGCGAGATTCACGAGAAGAAGAAAAACTTCCGTTTATTGACGTGAATTCAGTTTAGATGTTAATTTTAAGCTACGTGTTAAAACGATATATATATATATATATGAAAAGAGAGAAAAATTAGATGAAATTCACTACTTTACTGATAGTATCCAGAAATAATATTTACATGTCTGTCAGTTTCTCTTTTACTGCATGTCAGGATATGACGTCATCAACAGAATAACACGTCAGCAGATTGTAAATTACCACGGTAACATACTGTCTTTCTGTTGATTCAAAGACATTCTATAGATTCTAAAGGGTAAAAATAAACATTTCTTTTTAACACTTGAATAAAGATGGTCATTTTTAATAGAACCTATATATTTAAAAGTAAGCAATAGCATTTTGAAGAAAGAAAAAAGAAACACAAAATAGTTACTGTCATTATTAATTTCTCTCTATATATATTTTATTTTATATTTGCCTGCATTATTATTGTTATTATTATTATTATTACTATTATTATTATTAGTATTATTATTATTAATAAGAAGGGGAAGGAAATCAATACTGTTTGACTAAAAGTCTTCCTGACAACATTACGAAATTTCTATTTCTGATTTGCAATCTGGCGATGGTGAACGCATCGTTCTAACAGTCTTTAATTGCAGCGACTGCAGCGACAAGTTCAACGTCCTCGGTCTCATTACCATTAAAACTTTCCATTTCCGTCTAGCGAAAGATAACCATCGTGACAGGGTCACCAGCCGAAGTCAATTTAACTCTTACGTGTAGCTCACCAGACTGAGATTCGTAATCCAGAAGATGAAACAAGCATCGTCAGTTTGAGTCACTTTTCAGTCTGGCTACCGAAACAGAGCTCCACGACCTACTCAAAATTTACTCAAAATCAGTAAAAACTAGTACAGTGTTAGACAAAATGCTTGAAAAGCCTTTCAGAAGTCAAGAAAGAACTCGAAACCTGAAATCCTTTTTATATTGAACGAAATAATAATCTGAAATAATAGTTTTCTGTCATTGCTTTGACACACACACGAACACGCACACGCACATATACACACAAATAAATAAAACTTTAAAAGTTAACTGAAGTTTTATTCATTGAATAATGCCAGGGATGGCGAATACGAGTTGAAAAGAAAGTACTGTGAATGTACTAGTATTTTACTGATAAATGAAATGTCGTGACACTGTTGCTTGTGCAGGAACATTTATAATTTGACTACGAAGTAATTACATCGTTTCTGACAGATCTTCTTCTCGGTTACATTTTGGGGTTGGAGCGCGGGTCGAAAGTACGCGCAGAAAACATTCCTAGTTAACTGTGTTATCTTCTCTTTAAAATAAACACGATCATTTATTTTCTTCATTTCTTATCTTTACTTTTTCGTTTTCTTTGTATTTCGTAATTCTTCACTATTTTTTCTCTCATTTCTTTATTGTATTTTTCCTTTTTTGTTTCATAACTCACATTTAGGAAATAGCACACTTAACAAGAATTTAGTTTATGTGCCATTTTATTTCTTTGCGTTAGATTTAAAGTGCAGAGCTATTCTTGAACAGGGAAAAAAAAATGAATGAATGAATTATGATACATAATATGTCGTTAGTAATGTGCCGAAATTTTTTTTCTGTCTTCAGTTATTATTTATGTCAGTATATTTAACAAATGTTTGAGATTTTTTCTGAAAACTTTTATTTGAAATCTCTTTTTGTTTTTGTTCTTTTTGTCTCTTTTGTGCTTGTTTTGTCGATATATTTATTAATTTTTTAAATCTTATACCTTTAATTTGTAGAGATATGCTTTCTGGATAGAGGGGGTTATTAATTTATTTATTTATTTATTTATTTATTTATTTATTTATTTATTTATTAAGCTCCTTATGTACGTTACTGATAGTTCACTCACTTATATTCAGTACCCTGGCAATACAATATCTTCGCTTACTTAATTAACATTCCCATATTTTTATAACTAACATTTCAATGATTTTAAATATTCTATTTTTCATATATTTATACATATAGATATATTGTTCTTGTTGTTGTTATATGCCACCAGAGACTGTATTAATGTATTGTTTGATTTTTTTTTATTTCTCATTATTTCATCATACGACATTATGATGCTTTGAAGCAGACTGGATGTTTCAAACAATTTTTATATTTTAAGCATGCAGAAATTATGTTGATGTTTTGTTTCAGATCACAAGGAGTCACTGCCTAATAACACCCTCAGTTTTTCTCTGCACTCTGATCCAATTTCAGATTTTTCTCTCTAACTCCATTTGAATTTCTTCTCACTTTTTCTACAAATATATACTAATATCATGAAAAGCTAAATTTCAGTTCTGCTAACAATAATCTGTATCTGTTAAAATCTTCTAAGCTTTCAGGAAACAACAAACTTTATTCCTTCCCATTTTTTAGTATATCTATTCCTGTTTCTATCAATATTAAAACACTTCTTTCAAGCTTACTAAACACTACGAATTTCGATCTACGCCATTTTAAATCATCTTCTTTTTCTTTTTCTCTGTATTTCCACCTGTGTATCTGAGAGCACCACATTTTTCTCTGCTTTGACACTCACATCTTCGCCCGTCTCTTGCAGCGTGTAAATGCAACCTTCACGCCAGACAGTGTAGGTTCAATCTGGAGCTGTACCAGCTGTCTGGGTACAAGAGTGGCGGCGTCTGTGTGCGCTGTCGTCACAACACGGCAGGCAGGAACTGCCACTACTGCAAGGAAGGCTTCTACCGAGACCGTACTAAACCCATGTCTCACCGTAAAGCTTGCAAAGGTACGTTCAGTGTTGTGAGAACCGCTTTTCACTCGCATGTCTTTTCTTGTTTCTTTTCCAGCTTGCAATTGTAATTTGCATGCACGCCGATGTCGCTTCAATAGAGAGCTGTACATGCTGTCGGGCGGGAGGAGTGGTGGGGTGTGTCTGGGCTGTAAACACAACACAGCCGGCCGCCACTGTCACTATTGTAAAGAAGGCTTTTATCGAGACTCCAGCAAGTTGATCACTGATCGCAGAGCTTGCAAAGGTAGGCGAGGCCTCGTGTCTCCTCAGCGGGTCCCTGGCGTCAACCCGTCGTACTTGTAGCTAGAAGATAGTTCCTAGATTAGAGCCTTTTCTCTTTTGTTTTACCTTATTAGCATGCTAGCATGTTAATCTACCTCTCACACACACATGTACATACTCGTACACATACCACCCATATGTATACACACACACACACACACACACACACACAAATATATCTACTTACAAATGAACACATACATACATACATACATACATACAAAAACGTTATATTTAATTAATGTTCCTTCTGAATGTTGTTCTTGCTGTCTACATAGCAACAACAACAACATGATGATGATGATGATAGTGAAATAATTATAATCATGATGATGATGGTATTATAAGCTATTCAAAAGTATCATTAGGCACACAGTTTAATGTTCTGGTATCTGCTATTAGATAACAAAAAATTGAGTAGTAGAAGATATTCTTATCAGAGGAAACTGTATTAGTTCCATTAACAACAAAATATCCTCTCCAAGCACTTTCCTAGACTGAATGAAACATCATAAACCACAGACTCTAAAAGTACTCGTCTTTGGCTTGCACGTGCAGCTGAGGTACTTTACACGCGAGATATATTTATCCATGATGAATTTTCCACTGACCGAGCAGTCTGTATGTTTGTGTGTGTGTGTGTGTGTGTGTGTGTGTGCTGTGTGTGTGTGTGTGTGTGTGTGTGTGTGTGTGTGTGTGTGTGTGTGTGTGTGTGTGTGTGTGTGTGTGTGTGTGTGTCAGCGTACAGGTTAGTTGAGAGGACAAATAACAGACTGTTATGTTACGGAAAAGAGAAAATTAAAACGTAAGACTGACAAACACAACACCTGCTGGTGTATCTGGTATCAGAAGACTTTTCTGCGTCTCGTACAAGTCGAGCGTTATGATACAGCCGTTGTCATAAAGACGTCTTTCATAAAAACTCAAATAAAACAACAATTACGTCAAAATCCTATATGAGTCGGAAAGCGTGATACCTTTATAGAGCAGATCGTTTTCTTCAAACAAAAATGACCAGGACAGTGGCACTGAAGATGATATCTCTTGAATGAATTACATTCTTACGCTATTCGGATTTCAAAGGCAGGAAGTGCCCGAGTTGTCGTTCTTACTAGACTGGGCTACATGTCATAGACTGTCTAATTATTATGCACTCGAGTTTCGGGTCGCGATACGCGCGGTCTGATGTCAGTGTGATGGGTGAACTTTGTTTTTGTGGATGATATCGAATACAGTTGCACGTGTTTCTGAAACAAACGTTTTACTTATATATACATTTACGGTTGGCTGTGGTTAAGAAGCGGTTAGGGTTAAGTGTTAATTTTTGAAACCGAAATCTTTGTTGTACATCTGTAAATTAATATTTACGTCGTCATTAGAAGGAAACTTTAAACAGTAACCCGACGCCATCGGTTAGCGCTAATGACATATCACGTTAACAAGTGAATGAGCGAGACGAGTATAAACAGACTTGTTTATTGTAACCAGTGAAACAAACTGTATACATATCGAATTGAGGTTAGAGTATAGGATCCAACCTATTTATTGTTGTTTTATTCCGTTTTATTTTAATTAATTTATTATATGTACGTGAACGACGATTATGTCCTTGTTAGTCTCTGAATGTGTCCTTAAATGTCAATTTATAATAGACTGAATTTTAGTTAATAAATATCACGAGTAACACCCCGTTGTGTGTACAAGGACGCTGTGCCGAATCCAGAACGCTTCATAGAACGTTGACTGGAACACAATACCAGACAGGCTCGTGAAAATGCTGTTTTGACGTACACTGTGTTCCTCGTCCTCTCTGTTTTAAAAAGAATTAAATGAATTATCCACCGTGGCCCTGACGAAGAAGAAAGACCACCGAATATAACAAACAGTTTTCTAATCATTTAGAAATTTATTTCAACCGTTTTTTGTCTAATTACTTACACATGTGTTATAAAGCTTACAGTATATCATGACATTTTATCTAAGGAAAAAACATTATATCTAAGGAAAAAAAACATTTTCTTAGACAATAAGCGTTTCTAAATGCGAATTAAGAAGAAAGAAAACAGAAAAGCACGCAGTAACTAAAACACTCTGAGAAAGCCCGGCTTAGCCAGCCACCCACCCGATTCCCCGTAGAGTCTCCAATTACGTAATTAATCCCAAAGATGCCTTCGTACAAAGCCACTTTAAATAACGATCAATATCGTGCGGGTTTGTTTGCGGTTTGTCACGGGAGAAAAAGAAAGAATGCAGCTCTTTAAGAACAGCAAAAAACCGTACATCTTTTTATAACTGTTATTCTGTAATAATATCTCTCATCGTTACATATTCCGCAAATCTACTGCGAACTTAAATTGAAAACGGTTCGTTCGACTGGTTTGGTGTGAGACACACCTTAAGATTATGACTCAGTGACGGTAATTTGGTGAACAGACGAAATTCATAGAATATCATTTTATCTCTGATTCACGCTGCAGACTGCTCTGCCTCCTGGGACGTCCACTTGCCGCTCTGCTTACGATACAATCTCAATGAGGAATTCAAGTTTCTATTTTTATTAAAGCAATCCAGCATGAGAACATTATTAAGTTTAGGAATCACCAGTTTAATTACACGTGTCATGTCTTTCAAAGCAGATAGAATAAATCACTTGGAAAGTTTTTTACCTTAGAATCTAGACTCATGTTCTGAGACGTGGTGGGTCGCAGGAACAGTTCTCCTCTCTGCTCCAGCTAAATCATTTCACTCCAGCCTAAACCCCCATGTCTAATTTTAAAAAAGACATTTATCACCATTCCCTGTTTATGGGTAAGTGTATGTGAGAGATCCCATTCTGCTACTCGATCACACTAGTCAAATGTACAGCAACATCGGGTTTCCTTTCTTGTATCATTAGAAAGAAAATAAAACGTTTGATTATATAACAGCCATTAATATACAAATCTGTTAGTGACAATAATAATTTATAAACAACAAATATATTTTATTTTAATTATTCACCATTTTTGACAATTACAAATATTCATTCATTATTGTTGTAGATGTTGTTGCTGTTATTGCTGTTGTTGCTGCTATTATTGCTATTGCTGTGTTTATTGTTATTGTTAATATTTTGTTATGAATAAAACAAGATGTACGACAGATTCTGTGATAAGAATTCAGAACATTTGATTTGCTGGTTAATTTTCTGTCATCAGCTACTGACGGCTCACGTTGATTTTAATACAAAATGTACATTTGTAGTTCCCATCATACCCAGTTATATAGCTATGTTTGGAATGGGAAATAGCCATGGATTATTATTATTATTATTATTATTATTATTATTATTATTATTATTATTATTATTATTTTATCTCAGTTTTATTATGAATAATTCACGAATTAAATTTTGTTTCAGCGTGTGACTGCCATCCAGTTGGAGCGCTAGGTAAAACTTGTAACCAGACCACTGGTCAGTGTCCGTGTAAAGATGGCGTCACTGGACTTACCTGTAACAGGTGTGCTAAAGGTTATCAGCAGAGCAAGTCACCGATTGCACCTTGCATAAGTAAGTAACAGTTGTAAAAATCAGTAACCTATGTGTGTGAACGCCTTTTTTCTTGCATGTGTGTGGACGTGTATGTGAAAGTGTCAGAGGGGGAAGAGATAAATAGATAGATAGATAGAGAGAGAGAGAGAGAAAGAGAGAGAGAGAGAGAGAGAGAGAGAGAGAGAGAGAGAGAGAGAGAGAGAGAGAGAGAGAGAGAGAGAGTATCGCTGTGATAATAATAAAAACATAGAAGTCAGATACAGTGAAAGGGTATTGTAAAAGGAAAAGAAATCTGTGAAGACTAACATACAATAACAAGACATGACAAATTAGAAAGAAGACAGGAAAGGTATTTCGTGTTCAAAGAATAAAAACAGAAACAGTGAGAGATAAACGTTAAAAAACTAACAGAGAAACAGATACAGGTAACGAGAATAGACTTAGAATGAAAGTTATCTGGTACGTAACTTAAACAAGGAAGTATGAAAAAAAAAGAAGGGATGGTTAAAGATGGTGATAGAAAAAACTGTAGAGATATGAAACAGAAGCGATTGTGAATGATTGTGAAGGGAACTTGAAACTACGTCTTGTGAGAGGTGAAAGAGTGAAGGAGGAGAGATCGCAAAGATCGCTTTCAGAGGAGAGTGGCTGAAAAAAAATGTTCTTGGGAGGGACACTGTTAAAGAGGTTTCAGGGGAGGGAGAAAGGTATTACTGAGGGTGTAATAATGATGTCAGGAGGCAGAGAGAGAAAGAGAGAGAGAGAGAGAACGAAAGAGTGACAGATAACAATGATAACGATGCTGATGATGATGTATTTTTTAATTACTTGTGTAAATAGTCGAGGCCAATGTTCAGTGACTGTTGTGTTTCAGAAATGAAGAAAGAAACAAATTCTACAGGTTCAAAAGTTGGAATTATTTTCCGCGCTAAAGAGAAAGAAAGTAATTGCGGCATGTTCACTTTGCATGATACACTCGAGTTATTTAACAGTCACAGTGTGCTCTCACATTCTGTCTCCGCAAGTCGCCGGATCATTTCCGATCTGCGCCGTTCGGCTCATTTCGGAACTTGTCACACTGTCTTGTTCATTGACATCTCTTTTTTCACACTGACGTTGTTCGTGAACGAGACTAGTGAGCATTTGTTCGGACTAATTTCTTGCACGAAATGCGGATCGAAAATAACATTTTTACTTTCTTTGTAAAAAGTTCTTAATAACTTTACAAGGATGTTACGTTTTTTTCGGTTCTGATGTTTATTTAATGTGAATCGTGTTGCAAGGCATGTTAAAATGTACTCGTGTTAAAACGAACATAATGTTTAAATATAACTGTAACTGATTACAAGCAACCAATCTTTTCTATCAAAAATGTATGACAATACGGTAACATACGGGGAAATACCATTTTTCCTTTCTTCTTCTTCTGTTGTGTGTATGTACGTGATTGAGTGCGTGTCACTATTTTCGTACAGGTGTGAGTGTGCAGGATTTCATATTTTATTTGGTTGATAACCTGGAATATTTGTTCAATCATTTATTCATTAATGTTGAAAATAAAGCTACATGAGTTGACGTCTAGAAACAGAAAACAACGAGCTGAAAATGTACAAAATAAATTTACCTGTTTTCACAGGTTCAGTTTGACATCAACCTCACTGAGACTGAATTTAACCGAGAGAAAAAATACATATAAATATTTTAATTAAACAAATAAGTAAAGATACTGGTAACATTGAAACCAAATTTAGCCATTTTCTTAAAATACTGAAAAGGATTTCTACTACTTTTCCTCTTTTTAACATCATCATGACCATCATAATTAATTTCCTCTGTTTTGTCGTGTTTATTTCTTTAATTTTCGAATTACTTTTTCATCGTCGTCACATTTTCAATTTCGGATTATCCATTCCATCTCTAATTTTATTTCTTCTTCTCCTTTTTATTTATTTATTTTTATTTTTATTTTTTTCACTGTCAAATTGGCTTAATTTGGTTTTTAAACTGCTCAGAAAACAGACGCACAACGAACCAATATTGACCAACACCACGCATGTCCAAACTTTATTTAGCGACGTCATTCTATTTTCATACTTTTCCTGACGTCATTTTAACCATGTGACGTCACGGTATTCTAAAATTTAACAACAATGTTGTGCATGTAAAGTTTATTTTTTGACTAACCAGAAATCTAAGTGTCACAGTTTTCACACGCAAGATACGTTGTAAAAGCATGAGTGTGTTTGAAAAATACTTTCACGTTGTTACTAACGTCTCCGTTCACGAAATACTAAAACCATCTACGTTTATCAGACTTGTTCTTGTCAGACATCTTAAATCTTTTGTCTCATAACGTTACAACATTGATTTTAAAATTACCGTTTGAAAAATGAAAGTTTTGAATTTTAATTAAATATCATAAATTGTAAATTTGGCATTTATTATAAGTAAATAAGTACTTGAAATTTATTTAGACACTTTAGCTGCGGAAAATATTTATAAAATTGTTATAAAAACGTAAATAATTAAATATGTTATGTACTGAACCTGTGTGTGTGCTTTTTTAAAGCTAAATCTGTCGAGGTTAAAGATTAACTAGTGTTATGTTATGTGTAGTCATTCAAGTAAAGCGTTATTGGAATAACATTAGACTTTGTTAATACCAGTGGGGTTCATCACGAATAGACTGCTTTTCATAAATATCTTACTCTCACACGCAATAAAGACATCGTACGATTTGGTATCATTTAGCATATTATCTGCTGCAATATTGTATTTAAAAACAAATATAAACACTATTCAAAACAAATTTTTTTATATATTTTTTTAATTTCAGAAATTCCAAAACCAACCACCACAAGACCGCAACCCAAACCATCAGGTAAGTGAACTATTTTGTTATTAACACAGTTAACTGATCTTTACAGTTATCTGCTTAGTTATTACTTTCTTGTTAATTTGTTATCACTGTAATTTGTCGCGTGTTTTGAACACAGCGAAGTCATCTGATATGAACAGTCAAAACTCTTCCTTTTGTCTGCGAGCAGACGTCACCATTCTCTCAACAGAACCACACCAGCAGTCGCGAGTCCTTGCTTCCAGCACCAGATTCACAAGCTTTAACTTTAGAAAAACTCTGTTTAACAATTGCTGACTGAATAATAGTATGCTAAAATTGAACTGAAATTAACATAGGCCAGTTCTGATTCGGAGGCACAAAGAAAATATGTTTTGTTTTAGGGTTTATTTAAATCAGTCCTGCTTGTGTTTTCTAGTTCTGTTTCAGAGTTTCGTTTTTGTTTCTTTTTATTTTAATTCGTTCTTCTGTTTATTTGTTTGACATTGCTTGTTTTAGTTTGAATTGTAGCATTTGTTGCAGTTTTTCATGTCCATCTACTTTTTATTATTATTATTATTATTATTATTATTATTATGTATTTATTTACTTTTTATTATTATTGTTTTTGTATTTGACTGGTGTATGCTATTAGTATGGGATAAGACACCTTGTCATTTCGTTATTAATTATACTGAATATCACACTTTTACATATGTATTATATCTGTAGCTATATAGGAATGGTAATTTTTAGAAAATTATTTCAGAATTTAATCTGTTGTGATAAGTCAAAATCTGAATAGACCGCTCGACTATCAAAAAATATATGTTTGTTTATTTCTGTGTGTGTGTGTGTGTGTTTATAAATGTATGAATGTGTGTTTTTTCCCCTGTCTAAATGGGAAATTCTTATTCCCCCCCACCCCGAAGATCAGTTTTGAAAAAATGTGTCTTGTCATTGTGAACACACACGTTTTAATACCACATTATTAGATTCGTAAAACTCGATATGTTTACAAATTGCGATCCACGTCGCTTAGAAATTAAATTGACTGTATGTCACCGTTACTTTAAAATACATATCTAACACTATTATAACAACAGTATATACATATATAAAATTTAAAAAATAAATAAATAAAAAATAAGTAAATAATTAAATACCTTTTCTTTTTCGATTTATTTATTTATTTATTATTTTTGTCATTGTTGTTGTTGCTGTCGTTGTTGTCGTTGATAATAATGTTATTTCTGCTGCTGCCATTGCAGTGGTAGTAAATTTAATATACGACGTAATAAATGGCGTAAGGTCATGCCAGCCATCTGCGTTACCACGTACTTGTTATCAGACGTACGAACTGAATATATGACTCGAATCTGGCGTTGACGGGTATGTTGTCGGCGGGCTGGGCCTCTTCACGAGATCACGTGACCTCTGACACGAGACGGTTTAAATAAACAACATCTCGTCGCTGGGCCAGAAGCGAACGGCGTAATAAAGAGACCGATACAAAGACGTTTGACGCGGAACGTGTGAAGAAGCGGTCTACGCGGATCAAGCGTTTTGATTAGATACATTCTGTTGTAAATTCCTCCAGTTTCAAAATCACCACCCTGTCAGTGAAATATTGCTCTTCTCTGCGTTATCTCTCGCTATCTCTTCTGTCTTTCTTTTCTCTTCTCTCTGCCTCGCTCAGTACTTTTGTTCAGAAACGTAGAGCTAAAAGAAATGTTTTAAATAAACAACATTAGCAGCAAGAACAGCAGCAACAGCAACAACAACAACAACAACAACAATAATAGTAATGACAATAATAATAATAATAATAATAATAATAATAATAATAATAATTATTATTATTATTATTATTATTATTATTATTATTATTATAGTAATAAAAAGACGACGACGAGAATAAGAAAAACGACAATAAAGTTTAAAAAAAGAAGATTTATTTTGGTCGTACAGGGTATTGTTGTGACAAATGAAAACAGCGAACCCGTCCTGTTACTTGACACTTTTATGTGAGACGCAGGTAAAAATCTGGTTCAGTTACACGGCAACACGAGGCTTGGTACAAAACTGTTCTACCCTACACATGACCGACAAAAAAAAAGAATTTATACATTTTAGGTTGAAACACATCTTTAAATCGTTTAGAAAGAATAAACGAGATAGAAATAGATACAGATATACAGACAGACATGGAGATATACAAACAGTCAAAGAGACATGATAAAAACCATCATTAATTTATAGAAATAAAATAAACACGTCTATCTGTGCAGTCACTAAAATAATTCAGTAAAGTCACAGTGACGTATCACGGCTGTATCTAAATCCCGTCCCACCCAGAAAGCGTGACCACCCATCCCCCCAGTCCCACCCCCCACCCAGCGGTCCCTTACCGTCACCATCTTGTTTTTATATGACTGCTGAATGAAGCGCTGCTGATAGCGATCGAGCTCTGCGAAGAAGAAAACGCTGATGTAGATCTCGCACACGTGAATGGCGATGCTAGCCTCGCTCTCCAGTCTGTGATTAGAGGGGCGATTCCAAACGACAATAAATCTGGCCGAGCAGACGAGAGTTTCGTAATGAACTGCGCGTGACACGCTGGAGAGACCCTGCGAGGAGATTTCTTCACTATCGCCGATCTATCGACGACTCAGATAGCTCCCCAGTGTCCCGATAACATCACCCTTCACACGTCCTTACTCGCGTCGCTGTAACAAACGGCCATATTTCATTATTAACCGCGTTTTTCTTTTTTTTAAATCATACACTTTAGTGTAACAGTTATAAACCGTGAATTTTTAAACCACACACTATCACAAAAATCTCAGTTATTAACGGTGTATGTTTAAATTGTATACTTTAATATAACAAAAATCAACATTTTCTATACCCACAATAATATAGTTTTAACAAAAAAATGCCCAAATTTCTTTATATTCATAGTCTTTTAATCCTTGTATTTATCTCTCTCTCTCTCTCTCTCTCTCTCTCTCTCTCTCTCTCTCTCTCTCTCTCTCTCTCTCTCTCTCTCTCTCTCTCTCTCTCTCTCTCTGTCTGTCTATCTGTCTGTCTCTTTCTCTCTACATCTTTATTTGAATACTGAAAGCGTCCAGTGTTAACTAACGAGCTATTTTCAGTGTATAATAATCTACACAGTGGCTTCAGCTCTGATTCGTTGAAGACCTGTTTCTTGCTGCTTGCCTCGTCTCGCCACCCGCGACTTTTCATTAAACCTTTCACACAATTTTGATGGCCGTCTAAAACATCTCAAAAGCCTGCCATGACACCAGTTATTGGCACTTGTACTTATCGTAACGAGCCGCAATGAAGCCAATGTTTTTGTGACAGGGCTTCGCGAATAATCAAACCTTTCCTAACACTCTTTACAACCAGTTTATAAGGACTCTTGATGAAATCTATCTTCATTGAAAAAAAGAGTTCTGCCCAAGGGAAGTTAATCAGGGTGATCGCTGTAACCAGCGGCTATTATGTGGATTTCTATGGGATTCTGGGCAGCTGGGCTCATCATTTTGTCGTTATTCGTTAGGAGAAGCATTCAAGCTAGCTTTAGTTTGACTTAGTTTCCTGTAGGTGCAAAAACATTAATACATATAAACGATATGTTATCTGTCACTCTGTATCACTATCTATCTATATATCTTATATATATTATCTTTCTGTTCCCCTCTCTTGTTCTTGCTTACTTTCTATCCCCTCTTTCTGATTCTCTCTCTCTCTCTCTCTCTCTCTCTCTCTCTCTCTCTCTCTCTCTCTCTCTCTCTCTCTCTCTCTCTCTCTCTCTCTCTCTCTCTTTCTTTCTTTTCCGTATGAGTCTGTTTGTCTCAGAATCTCTTCCCTCCCTCACTTTATTTGTCAAACTTGCTATCTTTAAAAACATTCTGATCATATATATAAACAGAGAAGAAACACACAGATCACCAATGATCTGCCAAAACCGCATACTGTCTTTGACACTTTTTCTTTTCATTCTTTCTTTCTGTTTTGATTTTCTTCTTCTTCGTTTCTTGTTTTTCGGGAAACAACTTGCAAATAAAGTTGTCTAAACCTATTTTGACGACAGTTGTACAATTTTTCAGATTGCGGTCACATTTTTAAGATTTATTAACATGTTACGTCAAACATCGTCTGCTTTTTCTTGAGCGCCTAATGTGCTGCGACTCGCAGTTTCGTGTCGTCACCTGGCGACAGCTGTTGACATGACAACGCACAGATACGTGTTAAATTCACATAGAAACGCGCCCGTAGCAAATTTCAGTAGGCAGAAAAAAAACGGGAGAAAACAAATAAAAATAGAACGAGGAGTTTTAGTTATTTCTCCAGTGCGTTTCGCCGTGGTTTACGAACGTGCACGAATGCTTGAAGCGCTGTCTTCTGCACGCTGCAGCTAATCCGCGCAGGATGACGCCGGCGCACGGACGTCAAAGAAACCACGTCGGGGTGAGATGGGCCAGTGTCTGATGTCCCCTTTACACCTGCTTATCCTCCCGTTCATTTAAAATATCACCGAATCTTCTGTGTTTATAGTGGGCGCGTCAGAACACAAGGAACAAAGGTTGCAGGTATCTTATCAAACAGTGCGATTGTGAAGAAAAACATCGTGTTCTGCTGTAGCAACTGTTTTTATTTATTTATAAGTTGCTTATTTTTAAACGATGTTTTGTATTTTTACGTTAAATGTAGCTGTTTTCAAATACTTCTATTTTTTTCTTCCTGATATTTTCTCGTTTTGTTTGTGTGTTTGTTAGTTTATTTATTTATTTATTGTTGATCTTTAACATTTCCGTTTACGTAAACTTTTTTTCTTCATATTTTAGTTTTAATTCACATTCTTGTTTTTCTCCTATCTATCTTTGTTTCTTTCTTTCCCTTTTTTTTTATATCATTTTGATTTTCCACCTTAGTCATTCAATTGTTTCCTTTGTTTGGTCGTAAACGTTACGGAAGAAAACACCAATTGCTTTTCTTTAGCGGAATACGAGGGGCTTAAGTTACAACCCAGAGGTGATACTTTTTACGGGAGCGCAAGGGATCAGTTCTGACTGCTCCTTGCTTGGCTGGGCACGGGAAAACAGCCCTGTCAGACGTGAAAATTGTGTTTACAAGTTACAAATCGGTGTTAGCCGGTTCGTTTGATCCCCGTTACAGAATTGCGAACCCGTGTCATCAAAGACGAGGCTTCGTTTAAATAGACGTGTGTTGGCGAATAAAAGATTACAGCGTGTAAGGAAATATGTTTCCAGTGTTAAGTCTGGAAACAGAGAACAGCTCGGACAACAAACACCGTGTTTATTGTATCAGTGTGGCAAACTCGTAGATTAATAAGAACACGTGAAATCTACGTTTACAGGGACATGTGCTCCCCGAGACAAAGACACGTACTAACACAACGTTATCCTTACGTACGTACACACACATACACACACATACATTCACACACATACATACATTCACACACACATACATACATTCATTCACACACACACACAGAGACATACATACATACATACATACATTCATTTACACACACATACCTACATACATACATACATTCATACATATCAAAATACATACAGCCTGAAAGAAAAAAGATGGCGATTATATTACTTAAAACATAAAACACAGAGTACTATATAATATTTCTGTGTCAACTATCTCAAACCGAAACGAAATAAAGATAGTAAGAAAGAAAGAAATAAAGACAATTAGAAAGGAATGAATGAATAAATATTATTATTATTATTATTATTATTATTCTTTTTGTTGTTATTATTATGTTGTTGTTATTATTATTGCTATTATGATTATTATTGTGTTGTTGTTGTTGATGTTGTTTTTATTGTTATTATTATGTTGCAGGTGATGGTGGATGTAGAAAATGTAAAAAACGAAGTCGACGACTCAACATTAAGAAGTTCTGTAAGAGAGACTTTGGTAAGTACAATCAAATCTCAGTTAAAAAGTCAACTAGCAACTTCTCTTTTAACCCGAGTAGGGACTGAAAACCAAATTAGGTAAATATGTTGTTACTATTGTAGCAAAACAGCAGAAGTAACAGCACCAGCTGTAAAAGTTGTTGTCAGTGTAGCAGTGGTTCACAGTAGTTGCATGTTGTGTTGGTAGTTAACAGTAGTAGTATTGGTTGTTGTTGCTGATGAAGTAACGGTAGTAGACGTGATAGTAGTAATTGGTGCGGCTATTTTAATATCATTGGTACTGGAGATATCCTAATAGCGTGGTGATGGTTTCCAGAACTCGCTTCGTTGTAACACGCCTATATTTACAAAACTTGTGTAACTGTAATGCCATACATACATCGTCAGAGTTAATCAGTTTTCAGTGACAAAAAAACCCCCAAAAAACTGCACAACTTTCTTTTATGCGCGAAACAGAGGAGAAATAAGACTGTCATAGTTTACGTTGGTAAGGTGGCGAAGCGTCAAAGTGGGAAATTAGGTAATCAACAACTCGACTGCGATACGCTTCAAGTGTACGGCCTGTTCTTATCTTTACGATTTCTGTCCAAATAGATTCGCTGTCGATCGCCTGATAGGATCCGACAGGCGAACAAACCCGCGGTTTTCACCGTCACACCTCGCCTGCCAGACAAACCAGCGTTTTGCAAACACGTTGTGCCGGATCCCAGCGCTGATAACAGTATCGCTATAAACACTTTTCAGTGTCGCCTTTACCACGGTAATCTCGTTTAACAAAGACTCTTCTCACCTCCTCACAAAGCACGCGGCGTTGTCCTGTGTGCCTCTACAGCGCGAGACGTTCTGATTTGTTCAGTGAACGTCCCGATACGTTTCAAATAACACTCATTGTTTTGTTGTATGAAACTTCGTTGTTTGTAATATACGTTTGTGAATAGTTAAATAGGAAATATATATTTTGTTCTTACTTACAAAACTTAATGTACATACTGGAACAGTCAAACGTACTATAATTATTCAACACATAGTCATTCTCTTAATACATTTACAAACATTTAAATGGTATTTCTCTTTAAAGTTACAGTAATTCTTTGAGTGTGTTTGTGGATGTTCAAGTAATCGTATATATTTTTATATATATATATGATACAAATATTAAAATATTCTAACATGGGTTTTGTTTACTGCGTTAGCAATATTTAAACACGGAGAGATGTTCTTACTGCAGTAACACTAATGATGACGACGACCATCATGGCGATGATAATAATAATAATAATAATGTAAATAATTTATGTTATTCTTGTGATAGTTGTTTAAAGGACACATTCTGTAGAAGGAACGAATACAATATGCTCTCTCTCTCTCTCTCTCTCTCTCTCTCTCTCTCTCTCTCTCTCTCTCTCTCTCTCTCTCTCTCTCTCTCTCTCTCTCTCTCTCTCTCTCTCTCTCCTACAAAACGAATTCCCAGCACCCTTCCGACCTTGAACTTCTGTTTCTCGACAAGAACGAGGCTAACAATAACGACTGTTTCAGAGATTAGACTTGACTGTACTTGATTGTGATCAAAGAAACACGTCTTACTCTCTAAACCCACTCACCGCTCGTGTAAGTGACAGAAACGTTCATTACCCAGCCAAGCCGTGGATCGCTTCCTTATAAACCGCAGAGTAAGAGTCTTCAGATCAGACCCTTGAAACCACCAGGACCCGCACCTTTTGTCGCCGTGTTTACCTGGCCCTCAGATCCCTCCTTTGTGCAGGGGCGTTGCGGGTGTGACACAGTATCTTTATTTGTAAGCCTCCAGTGGGACCACACATCCTCGGTGGCAATCTCGACTCTCGAGTACAGGACGTTGGAGGGTCACGTGATGAAGGAACTCCCACCGATTGCAGCCCGTGGGTGGCGGATCATAACTGCACCCCATTAACGTGAAGTTTCCATTGATCTCGTCTGAAGCAGTGATTCATTTCTGCTAGTCACTTTTGTTTGACGTGAAAACACTTAGCACTGTACAAATTTGTACAAGATAGATTTCGTCAAACTGACGTACAAAGGATGTGAAGAAATAATATGATCTTTAGAGAGGGAGGGAGGGAGAAGTAGATACAGAGAGAGAAACAAAGTTTGATTGATAGATATATACAGACTGAGAGAGATAGACTGCTAGAGGGGTAGCGAGAGAGAGAAAGAGAGAGAAACAGACAGAGAGGGATAGGCTGAGAGAGAGAGAGAGAAAGAGAGAAACAGACAGAGAGGAATAGGCAGAGAGAGAGAGAGAAAGAGAGAAGATATCAGTGACAAATGTGATCAGTGTTTACACAGACGTTGTTTAAATCTCACAGCAGGTTATGTCTGTGACAAGTGTTTTTATCTTCTGTTACAGATCTCTCTTTATTCTGTTTTATTTTTTCTGTCTGACACGTTCAAATTCCGCTTCTAGTTACAGCCAGAGTAACATGTGACACGAAGTATTATAACTGATATCCGAACGAAGAAATAAGATTTCTAGCAAAATATTTAATACGCTGATTCAACTGTCTTATTATTAGTAGCAATAGTATCAGTGGTATTAGTAGTACTAATAGTAGTAGTAGTAGTAGTAATAGTGCTCAGTGTTGTTGCTCTGATTGTTGTTGTAACCGTTGTTATTGTAGTAGTTGTAATAGTGTTGTTGTTAGTTTTACTATTACTATAATAGTAGTTGTAGTAGTATATATTACTGTAATAGTGACAGTACTACTACTACTACTACTACTACTACTACTACTACTACTACTACTATTATTATTATTATTATTATTGTTGTTGTTGTTGTAATTTTCAGCTATCCAGGCTCAAGTTGTGTCGCGAGAGAAAGTGGAGGACTGGGTTAAATTCACCATCAACGTCATCAGCTTCTACAAGCAGAGCCGCGGGGACCGCACGCGCCGGGGGGAGACCTACCTGTGGGTGCCTAAAAAGGACCTCAAATGCAAATGTCCCAAGATACGGCTGAGTCAGCGATACCTGATCGTGGGCAAGTTGAAGAGGAACGGGAACAGAAGCGGCTACGTGGTGGACAGGACTAGTATTGTAATACGCTGGAAAGACAAGTGGCAGAGGCGGCTGCGTCGATTCGTCAAACACGAGCGAAGGGGAAAGTGTCGAAAGTGAATGGATGACGTCATCGGTGACGTCATAACCTAGATACCTAGAAAGTACTTATTTATGGAAAGATGAAGAAAGCAGTTTTAAGAAAAATCACATGACGTTTCTTAAATAAAAAATAAAAACATTAAAAAAAAAGAAAAAAAACAAACACAAAGAAGAAAGAAAAAGATTTTTTTAAAAAGAAGAAAAAAGTTGTTAGACATATTTAAAGAAAAAGAAGGAAAAAAAAGTACTTCCAGTAAATAGATGGGCCATACGATATTCTTTGTAAGGGCTCATCGTTTAGTTTGGAATTCGAAGAGATTTTCTCTCTTTAAGAATTGACAGTAGAACATGCTGTTAGTGCACAACGATTGATATCATGTGATACTCGCGTATCTGTGAAAATACGAGAAATTTCCTGTTAATAGACACACATTAACTTTACTCTTTAATTCTACTGGTATAAATGACGTCATTCTATTATTAAATATTAATACATAAAGGTGACGTCATGTATATTACTAGTAGTTCTAGAGGTGGCGTCATAATTGTTACTAATAGTAGTTGAAGTGACGTCATTCGCTCTAATTTAGTCATTTAGACAATTATTTACAAATCGTCGGATCGCTTGTTCGCTGTGGTGGAATTACTAGAACAGAACAGAATCCGGTAGAACGGTTTGCTGACAGTTTTGTATATTTTGCACAGACAAAGCTATTTTTGGTTTGTAGTGTTTAAGGCCAGAATTTTTTTATTATCTGTTTGTACATGATGAGACTGTAGTAACAGTCTACCTCTGAATATGTATATTTGCGTTCTATGTTAACTATTTATTGGTTGTGAAGTAACTTGTTTGTTGGTACAAATATTTTAGGACAGATCACGTGATAGATGTTACAGATGAAATTCGATGTCGTCTGATTTTGATAAATAGAGTTTTTCTATTGGATAGCTGAAGAAAACATCTGATTGGTTAGGAACATTTTTTCTTGCTTATGATTGGATGGGATGAGAACCAGGAGATAGTAAAAACAAAATGGCATATGTATTTTCGTTGACATTTCTAACATACCTCATGGACACTTTTTATTAATTATCAATGTCCAAAATGTGTGTATAAATAAATGTAAGAAATAATAATAATTATTATTATGAACTAATAATAAAATATAGAACAATTATGGGTAAACGTGTTTAATAGCAATATAAACAATAGCTTCAGAGGTTTCAAAACTAACTTGTAATTAATTATTTAATTAATTAATTATCAAATTAACAGATCATGATAATTAGCTGTCTAGATCAAAGTTTATCTACACCTCCAGTAGCAGAGGAAGACTGACAAGGGTGTGGCTTGTAGAAGTTGTCAACTTCAGTGAGCGAATTTTTTTGTAAAATTAATAAATAAATTTAGTTAGTAAGTAATTAAGTAAATAAATAAACAAACAAATAAATAAATAAATAAGTAGCTAAATAAATAATAAAGAGTGATAATAATTCCTCACCGGCTCATGACTGATATATAAATATTTTGAATAGTTCTGATATTTAGATTTGTTTCACTGATTTACAAAATATAATTTAAGGTGTTGTTGTATAACTATTTTTATATTATTTAATTATACATGGCAGATGATCATTTATTATTGTAATGATGTAACAGATTTACATCAGTTAATTATTTCTGATAGTTTCTAGAAATCGTTCAGTCTGAAAATCGTTACCGTTAATTTCTTGTCTGTACCAACCTTTATTAATGTTTCCGTTTCCATGGCAATTAAGAAAATCAAAGGGATAAATCAGCGATTATCTAATGTTGAAGATTTTATTATTTATTTATTTATTTATTTATTTATTTATTTATTTATTTATTATGTTTTGTTATCATTATTATTATAACAATTTTATGTTTTTAAAGCTATAAACGTCAGTTATATTAATTTACTTCTTCATGCGAATTGTCTTCTTTGGCAGAAGTTTTCGTTACAAACTTCGTTTCTTGAACGTTCTACAAAGCCAAATGAATCCATTTCGTGCTGCAAGTGCTTGTCATTATCAAATTTACAGACTGGCTGACAAGAAGAGAAGAAATCGTGTTCATAATTCTGAGGAATTTCTTAATAACCTCTGCCAAGAGTGAAACAACAGTTTATGATCTTCCAAACGATGACTAAGCACACAGCACGTGTAACTTCTTCCTCAGACAAGAAAGACCACGCAGCGATGTTTGGAAGGAATAAGCACTTGAAAATAATAATAATAATAATAATAATAAAAATAAATAAAAAAACAGTAAACAAAAAAAATAAAAACAAAATAAAATAAAACATAAAATAAAATAAAATAAAATAAAATAAAATATAAAATAAAATAAAATAAAATAAAATAAAATAAAATAAAATAAAATAAAATACAAAATATAAAATAAAATAAAATAAAATAAAATAAATTTTTAAATTTTTTTTCCTTCACGTCCTTCTCAGTTAAAACACACTATTTCGAGATTTTCAAACGGTAAATGTTTTATTTTTAATTTCTTC
>CM022679.1:28553163-28660663 GCA_012295275.1 Chrysomallon squamiferum
TGCTTTTGAAGAAAAGGCGCGAAATTGCGACTGTTTATGATTTGTTTTCATCTCGCGGGAGAAAGTGTTTGTGTTCGCTTATTGCTTTTCGTTTTGCTTTTTATTATTCCAGTGATGATGGACTCGTGTGTCAAATGTCTGACCTCCACGAAAATTATTTCACACAGCTAAAGATCATTCCAAAAAAAAAAAAAAAAAAAAGTCTCATAACGATCCGTTTTTGAAAGAAGACCAGAATTGTTCACGAATTTTTTTCACTTCATTTATTATTTTTCACACTTTTAATTTTGAAATCTCTTCTTCACGCAAGCTATTATTATCGTTGTTGTTGTTGAGATTACTACTACTACTACTACTACTATTACTACTTCTATAAGAGAGAGAGAGAGAGAGAGAGAGAGAGAGAGAGAGAGAGAGAGAGAGAGAGAGAGAGAGTAAAAGAAACTGCAGAAAGTTTTATAATTTAACAGAGAATATTTGTGTAAAGTCGCCTAAAATATGAGATAAACAAAAGCAGATTTCAACATAAATATAAAGCAAACTGCAGAAAGTTTTATAATTTAACAGAGAATATTTGTGTAAAATCGCCTACAACATTTAGCATCGAACAAAAGCAGATCATTAACATTTGTTGATTATTATTTACTATACGTCAAATATTTCTTTAAAAAATCATGCAGTTGAAGAAAATTAAATAATTTTTACAGATTACTAAGTTAAAAATTAAACTTTCTTATTACAAAAGACTTACATTGTTAGACGAAAGCAAATGGTGGATCTAGAAAAAAAATAATAATAATAAAAAAAAAATTAAAAATAAAAAAATAATAATACAAAATATTAAAATATAATTAAGTAACAAAACAACAACAACCTAATAATAATAATAATAATAATAATAATAATAATAATGAATATGTGAACATCACTATGTTATGTCTTCAGAATGATACAAATTTCAAAAAAGAAGAGTATATAAAAATAAATAAATAAATAAAATTAAAAAAAAAAAAAAAGAAGAAAATCATCTGGACAAATGAAAAACTGTTTGCTTGTATCAGCCGTGTTCCCTGGATTCACGCATCAAATTCAGCTGCCTGTCCTGCTAATTTTGCAATTCGTGCCAAGGAAAATGTCTCGTAAATTTTCATATCGCTCGTTTTATCTAATCTTTTTCAGCAATTTGCTCCAGGTGGTACGTCTTTGCCCAGTGCATGTAACTGAGTATAGAAAACATAAACAATCAGATGAATTTTAACTGTATGCTACGAGATAGGAAAACGTTAAAACGTCTAATTAACCTGCATGCGATACAAAACAAGACACGTGCATTTTTCTTGCAAGAAGTAGAAAGAAAAAGAAAAAAGAACGACTGTATGTATGTATGTATGTATGTGTGTACGTACGTACGAACGCATGTATCAGTATATATAAGTACATACGTACTTACGGTATGTGTGCGCATGCATGCATATACACATATGTACCGTATGTATTAATGTATAAAAGTACGTACGTGCATTGATGGCTATGTATGCGAATACATAAACGTGCTTACAATTATACCAATGCGTATAACATTTACGTACATACCACGTATTGATGTATGGATATGTACATGCTTGAGTTTAAACATGCGAGTTCTTTTTATATTTATTTATTGAGTTGGGAAGAAGACAAATAAAAACGAGAAGAAGAAAGAAGACGAGGGTATAAAAACAAACGGCTCACCACACACCTGCCGAAGTTACTTCACTCCGACATTTCAGCGTGTTTGCAAGCTCCTCAGAGCTGGCGAGTGTGAAGAGATAGATCAAGTAACTGCGATGAAAAACGCCGTTAATAAGTCTGAAGCATCTCATCTTGAAAACAAGAAGCTAATAACGTTTGCAGCAATTATGACAAACGTGGATTTAATACACGACACGATAATCGTTTTAGAAAGCAAAAGAAAAAAAAACAACCGCGAATGTAGGCGAGGTTGACTACCCCGTAAATCTGTCGGTGTCGGTGAAGCTGCAGTAAATTAAGAAAATGTTCTGACAGTCGCAATTAGAAGCAATCTGTTTTAATTACCCACTGCTTGGTCGGAGACGACGTACACTTGAAGCAGGATTCAGGTCGAGTTTGAGAAGCGAGAGAGACGAGAGCTTTCTGAAATGTTTCAGTGTCGTTCACCTTCGAGCTTTCATCACAAAATGTCCTCTTTTCCGAGTCTTCATTTCTTTATGTTCTATTCTTTTCTTTTTTTAAATTTTTGTTCTTTCTCTCTCTGTTTTTTATTCACACTAAGATAATTTCAAAGTAAACTATTTCCAGTTTAAGAAGCAGTCAGACAACGTCTTACAGAACAGCTCTGAGGATTTTGACTTTTACTCAAAATACTCGAATTAAAAACTGTTTAATCGCGTAATTACTGTACTGTACTATAACATAACACAATTTAAAATTAACAAAAAATACATTTAAAAATTCCTGCAAAAGTCTGTCATACTTTATATTTTAATCGTTCCCAATCACTCGTCTGTTTCAGATCATTTCACTGAAAGATGAGATGTAAACTGATTCAAAACATGGAGATTTAAGATAATAATAATAATAATAATAATAATAATAATAATAATAATAATAATAATAAATAATAATAATAATAATAAATAAATAAATAAATAAATAAATAAATAAATATACAAACAAATAAAACAAACACAAATAAAAGCAGTCTGCCAACTCACTGGGGGTCTACGTCTAATACTTAGCTAAATGTTTTCTGTCAAATTTTCTCTACTCTTGCAATTTTCACGAAGCAGTTCAAGTGGATGAATGTAACAGTGACCTGAATTTTCTTGTCTTCACCAAACTTACTCCAAGTCTATCACTGAAATTTGTTTTATTAACTAGTTGAAACATATTAAAACGTCACTTTGATTCTCTCTTCAATAAAAAGAAACGTTTAGTATATCATTGCAATTCTTTCATAAACTTGTTTCACCGAGTTTCTCTTCAACAAAGATACGTTTTATTTTCACGGCAGTTTAAACTGAATTTTATGATCAACAAAGATATATTTTATTATTATTTATTTTTTTTCACTGCATTTTTTTTTATAAACTAGTTGAAACTTAAATGTTAGGGTTTTGACTTCAACAAAGATACGTTCTGTAAATTTTACTGCAGCATTTAAAAAAAAAATATATATATATATATAAAAAAAATTTAATACTAGTTAAATATTACTAGGATTTTGTCTTCAACAGTTATGTTTGGTTATTATCAATGCAAATTTAAACTTTGTGATCATTTTTAAGTGAACTGAAAAATTTCCCGGATTCTTGTCTTCTGCATAGTTTTGGAAATTGAACCAAACATTTGACATTACTTCAGGTAGAAATTCATAACCTGATTTGTCAGACGTGAACAAATAAACAGTTCTGAAAGAAAGAGTTTTATTTACTGAACACCAAACGTTTGGTGATGTGTTAGATTAACTCTAGGACAGAACTGAGGAAAACCTCTTTTTTGTACACAGCTTTGTCTTAAAGAATTGTTCTTACTTTTGGTTTGTTAGTGGAATCACAGTTCAAAAACATTTGCTGACAAATTGTTTAGTGTTTATTAGTTTTATATTTATAAATCAGCAAACAAAAAATATTAGTTTTAATATTTAATATCATAGAAGAAGAAATAATGTACAATAGTCATTAATCAAGTGGTAGAAAATAATAAAAATAAAACACACGCACGCACTCACACACACACGCACACACACACCAGAGACCCGCACATACAAAAATGTTTGTGTATATATATATATATATCTATATATATATATATATATATATATATATATATATATATATATATATATATATATATATATATATTATGCATATTTAAAATAGTGTGTTTCTTTGTGTGTGGTGGGTGTGTCTGTATAAAGTACGTGTGAGTGTGTGTTCAAATTTGTGACAAAAATATTTCCACACATTTATGAATAAACAAGCACTGACTTAAGTTAGAGTTTCATACACATATCCAACACCAAATGTGATTGGCTGAATTATAAAACAACGACCAATCGTTTGTTCTGTAATAAACAGGTCCATCCAACCAGCACCATCACAAGTTCTGTTGTAGTTTAATTAAATTACTGATCAACCATCCCGTTGTGGAATGTACACCAATTTGAAAATGGTCCAAGACATTCTAGTAAACCCAAAGAATCATCTGAAAGAGAAATGAAATATAACTTTTTTTTATTCTCTTTTAATTAATTAATAGTTGGCTTTTAGACAGCTTCCTGTTCATTTTACTCGTTGTTTTTATCTCTGGTGCCAGATAACTAAATAAAACGTTATTTAATAATGATAAAAACAATAAAAGAGAGAGGATTTCTTCTTTTCTTTCTTCCTTTAAGAAAATTAAATAATAATAAAAAAATAAAAATAATAAAAATTAAATAAAATAAAAAATAATAATAATAATAATAATAAAAAATAAAAATAATAAAAATTAAATAAAATAAAAAAAATAATAATAATAAAAAAAAAAATTAAAATAAAAAAATAAAAATAATAATAAAAAGAAACTCAATAATTTCCCTGTAGCTGTTACAGTTTCACGGTTTCATCTGCAACCTTTCACACCTGAATCAGACATTTTACACATCCCCAGTCTGAACTGCACAGACAGTTTGATGAAACTACCACATGTGCTGAGTGAGAGAGAAGAAAAAAAGAAAAAAAAACAACAGAAAAAACAAAACGTGGACCAGATGAAACAAGGAAGTCTGGTGGTGTAGGACGCCAAGAGGAAGCTATTTCTGAACAGAAAAATAAATTGTGAATGTTCTTTGTCAAGTTTCATTTCCCACAACAACAAACAATGAAACTGAACAAATAAATGAAAAAAAAAAAAAAAAAAAAAAAAAAAAAAAAAAAAAAAAAAAAAAAAAAAAAGAAGAAATGTTAGAGAAGATGGGGAGAGAGGAACAGAGAGGAAGAGAGAAGAATGAATTATAAATTAACAAATGTTTATTAGTAGAAAAGAATTATGAATGTAAATATGACCCTAGTGTGTGTGTGTGTGTGTGTGTGTGTGTGTGTGTGAGTGAGAGAGAGAGAGAGAGAGAGTCATAATTACAGAAGGTGGGAAAGAAAAAGTAAAACGGTGCTGTACAAGCTGATGAGAAGTGCTGTTTAGAAAAGTGAGATATGAAATGAGCTGTGAAGATGAACAAATAAACAGAGAAGTTTATTTTCTACATCTCTGCTGCAGGATGTGCATTAACACGATGTTTATAAAGTGACAAAACCTGCCACGAGCTACAAGCAGTGAACGCTTTTACACAGAAAGTGATGTTCTGAGGTAAGTCTTCTCTACATAGTCATTACATAGTTTTAAATGAAAAGTGCACATTCTGTAAACTATTCCTTGACTGAGTGTGTGTGTGTGTGTGTGTGTGTGTGTGTGTGTGTGTGTGTTATCTTTTTAAGCATACTCTATATTAAAAAGTTATTTGTCTGCCTTTATGTTCATTGTTATTTAAGTCAACTATTCTGTCAGTTGAAATTTTAACTCAGTCTACATTTAAAATCTAACCTCTGTTTATAACTCACTCTGCTTTGTAAATTACGTCCACTCATTTAATTCACTCATTTAATCCACACCACAATATTAATTCAATCTAGTCTTTTAAATCAATCTACATTTTTTCTTCTTTCTCTGCTTTTTAAACTCATTGCACACTTTTAACTCTGCCCAGATAACACATTTTACTTCTTTTTTAAACTGGCCACTGCTGGTAATTAAAATCTTTATCAGTACATGTACGAGAGAGCTCATCAACTCCACACAACTGAGATAACTCATTTCACAACCACAGCCTGATTCTGTTTGCCCGGTGAAATCACAAAATTCTCATTACCCTTTTATTTCCCTTCCTATCTTCCCACCATCTGCAAATATTACTTTTTTCTATTCATTCTTTCTTTCTTCTCCTTCTCCTTTTCCCATCATTGATATTCAGCGTCAGCTAACAAGAAATCGCTTCACTTTCAATCCCCACCCCTCCCTCCCTCCCCCACCCTGTCTCTCGCACCCAGTGTCAGTCAGCTGATGAAATCAAAGTAGGCTCAGTCTGAGAAAGCGAGTGAGTGGCTCTTTTCCACTCGTTGTAAACGCTTCAACATCAGTTTTATGACCAGCACCATCACAGGCAACCATAAATATTATTACACTTGTCACCATCTCTGTACACTCGACACTTGAATACCAGTCAGAGAGTTCAATACACAGTGTTTTCTAGTCAAATACACAGTTTCATCTTAGACACTGGTAATAAACCCTCTCTCTGTCTTTCTCTCATTCTCTCTCTATCTTTCTCTCCTTCTGTTTATCTTTCTCTCTATCTTTAAATATCTCTTTTACTCTCACTCACTCTTACTTTCTCCCTGTCTCACTTCTCTCTCTCTCTCTCTCTCTCTCTCTCTCTCTCTCTCTCTCTCTCTCTCTCTCTCTCTCTCTCTCTCTCTCTCTCTCTCTCTCTCTCCTTATAATTTCATATAAATAAGGAAAATTCTATTTTTAGTGATAAATAAATAAAACTCACCTCTGAGTTATGCTTTTCCGTGGTAAGGCACAACAGCTATAATCACAATAGCTATAAGCAGAATTATTATCACCACCCAGTACTCTGAAATATCACACAATAAAAATTACAGCAATACTAGTACCACTCATAATAATAATAATAATAATAATAATAATAATAATAATAATAATAATAATAATAAACAACAATAACAATGATGATGATAATTATAATAATAATAACACAAAACACATTCAATCACTCACCCTTTAAACTGAAAAAAGAGAAACAAAGATAGAAGACAAAGATCAATAGAAAAGAGAATGAAAAGAGATATTATTATTATTATTATTATTATTATTTAACATAACATTAATGAAGAAACATATTAGACTAACCAATCAAAACCTATTTTTATATCTTAATGCTCCAACGAAATTGAAAAATTATTTTGTTTCTTATAACAAAAATAACCAATCAACAGACTAAACAAACATTTAATTAAATACACATTTAATAAAAACAAAGAGAAAGAAAGAAACAAGTAAGTAAGTAAAGAGATTCACTTACTGCAAGATGCTGATTTCTTCTCCACTATTTTTATGTGTCTTGTTTCCTTGATCAGACGATCTCCAGTTCTGTCCACATGATCAACTATGTCATCTATCAGCTCTGTAGAAAACAGTTTAATATCCAAATCACTAAGCAATACAACAACAACAACAACAACAATAAATAAATAAATATATAAATAAATAAATAAAATATATCAAAATTTAAATAATATTTAATTTTCTTTTTGTTTAACTATTCTAATAAAAAAAAAAATCAATTCTCAAGTATGTGAATATTAAATAAAAAACAGTTTTGATTTTAATATAAAAAATTCAAATTAAATTGTTTTTCTAAATTTATTTTTTAATTTTCTGAACTGTAGTAAAAAGAAAAATTAAAGAATTATCACAGCATTCAATATTAAAAACACATCTCTTCAAAATCAATGAGACAAATCAATAAAACAGCTTTAAAAGTATCAAAAAAGAGAAAGAGAAAATACCAGAACAGGGATAAAAACAAAGATTAACACTAGAATATTTAAAAAATATTTTTTTAAAATATTTATAAATGATAAAACACATCAGCAAGTTCTATATTAGAAAATGGAGGACAAAACATCACACAAAATGGCCTACAGCTGTCAATACTAGAGTCTGAAATCCAATAACTCCACAGACAGAAAATAATTTATCTTGCCAATTAAATCTCACAAGTTTTGATGAGTTGTTTGGTCACTGAAAGACTGGACAAAGACTCCCCCTGGACACACACAGATTATTGGACTTTGAGAAATAATTCTTCAAAGAGACTCTGACCAGTGATAGTAAATTTAATATTTCTCTTAGTGACCACAGCAATGTTAAACAAACTATTACTGTTAGTGATCACAGATCAAATATTTCTCTTAATAATCAGTGATATTTAATAAAATATTACTGTTAGTTATTATAATAATATTAAACTTAGTATCAATACTAAGTTTGTGATCGTAATAATATTAAATAAAACATCAATGTTAGTTACCATAGTAATATTAAATAAATTACAAGTTAATGATCAGAGTGATATTAAATAAAATATTACTGTTAGTAATCAAAGAAAAGCTAAATGATTACCATTAGTGATCAAATTAATATGAAATACTCTTTTTCTGAGAGAAACAATATTATATAGTCTCCAACTGCACTAAAACAACAAGTAATGTACTTTAAATATTCCATGTAACATAAAGAAACTTTTCTTTCACACTGTTACACGATCAGTTACATGAAACAAAGAGATGCATGTAACTGTTAGTAACAGCTCTGTGAAACATAGTAAAGATTTTCTTAGAAAACAAATGTGTTCAAATGATGAAGAACATATTCAAATTAATACAAAGAGAATGAAAAAGTTTTTATGATGCTCAAAGATTTTCTGATACAGTGATTGGACAAAAATCAATATTTTGCTGTTCAGTTTGATTTAAATTTTGAAATGTTTACTGTCATTACACTGAATTTATTTTTTTTATTTTTTATTTTTTTATAATTCTGTGTATGTGTTGTTACACACTAAAAATATTATATATACATCTAGATGATAGTTGTATTGTTTCTCTTGGAACAGTTTGAAGTGTATAAGTAAATATATTTTGTATGTTTTACATGTTTTGTTATTAAAGTGTGCTTCCTGCGGTGTAAAACTAAACTAAATGTATAATTCCTAGTGTTTATTTATCTGTCTTTAACTTGCTGGCCAACCTTTCCTAATAATCAAGGATTACAACAATAATTTTGAGTCTAATAACAACACAGAAAATCATGTAAAAACACACTATCAAAGTATGTTATAAACAGAAAAATATTTCTCTGCTTAAAATAGTTATTACAATGATGTGAATAGCGGTTGTGAAAACTTACCATTTTGGTCGTCAACTTCATTTCCAATGTCGACAGCCATCTGCTTTTGTCTGGAGATGACATGGGACAGAGCCTCCAACCCCTCATCTTGTTCTGAAAATATTCAACACAGACCTTTACACCAAACACTTGTTTACAAAAACTGTCAGAAAATACTGCAGTGTTTTGGTTTAGAAACAGTGGTAAGGAAATTAGTTCATATTTTATAATCATCTATTTTGTGTCAAATCTTTGATAATTTAGAGTCTTTTAAAATCATTTTCACATACAACATGTTTTTCTGAGAACTACCTAACATGTGATAATGATAAACTGATTTAATGATGTAAACATTTTATCACTGGACACTGTCCTGACTACAGTTCTGAAACAAACAGAGTAAAAAATAAAACATTTCACTGAACACAAATCTTTCTCAAGTATTACACTTTAAATACAAATTTTCACCTTCATTTCACAGACCTAACAATATCAATAAAATCAACATTGTTCATTATTAGATAAACTCAAAAATGAGAAGAGTAAATGTCACTGACATCTAAAAGGTCAGAGTGACGTCCAGTGAAAGATTTGTAATAACCTATAACAGCCTAACACACACACAGCCTGAAACCAATACATGAAAAACAATCTAATAAACAGCTGCAGAAACATCTTCATCTTCGTTTTTAAGTATCAAGATACAAAATTTAAATTTCTTAGACATGAAAGAAAAAGTAAATATAATAAAAAGTATTAAAACAAAAAGAAAAATAATAAAACACAGCTATATAAAATAAAAATTAAAAAAATCATAAAAAATAACTTAAAATATTTAACAGACAGAACAGAAGGAAAGTAAAAACAAAAAAGAAACAAAAATTTCCATAAAGATAAAATCAAAGACAGAGAATTTAAAAAATTAAAAATTAAAGAGAAGAAACAAAGAAGGAAATTATAAATAACAAGCTGACAGATCACTTAAGTTAAATATTTGAGAGAAAAACAAAAACAACTGAGTAGCACATTAGAAAGTTGTTGTATTAAAGAGGTGTACCTCTGATGACTGCCTGCAACACCACAAAACTAAAGTAATAAGTAGTGAAATAACAGCAGTCACAGTATAAAGTTGTTGGATTAAAGAGGTGTACCTCTGATGACAGCCTGCTACACATGAAACTAAAGTAATAAGTAGTGAAATAACAGGATAAAGTTGTTGGATTAAAGAGGTGTACCTCTGATGACAGCCTGCTACACATGAAACTAAAGTAATAAGTAGTGAAATAACAGCAGTCACAGTATAAAGTTGTTAAAGAGGTCTACCTCTGATGACTGCCTGCTACACCATGAAACTAAAGTAATAAGTAGTGAAATAACAGGATAAAGTTGTTGTATTAAAGAGGTGTACCTCTGATGACAGTCTGCTACACCATGAAACTAAAGTAATAAGTAGTGAAATAACAGCAGTCACAGTATAAAGTTGTTAAAGAGGTCTACCTCTGATGACTGCCTGCTACACCATGAAACTAAAGTAATAAGTAGTGAAATAACAGGATAAAGTTGTTGTATTAAAGAGGTGTACCTCTGATGACTGCCTGCTACACCATGAAACTAAAGTAATAAGTAGTGAAATAACAGGATAAAGTTGTTGTATTAAAGAGGTGTACCTCTGATGACAGTCTGCTACACCATGAAACTAAAGTAATAAGTAGTGAAATAACAGGATAAAGTTGTTGTATTAAAGAGGTGTACCTCTGATGACTGCCTGCTGCTGAGTCTGCAGGTCTACGTTTGCTACCCCACGAAACTGCTCCGGCTCCTCCCTCATCCCCCAGGGGTCATTCGAACTGAACGTGTCAGCCCCCAGCAGAGAACTCCTACAAATACAGTAGTAGTAGTAATAATAACAACAACAATAATGATAATAATAATAAAGATAATAATAATAATAATAAATTAATATTTAAATAATAATAATAATATTAACAATAATAGTAATAACAATAATAACTGATAATAACAATAATTATAATAATAATGATAATAAAAAAATAATTAAATAATAACTATAACAACAATATATATATATATTAATTTTTAAATGCAATATTAATTATATGTTACACATCAAATCAACATAGAAATACACATATAAATACATACATATGTAAACAGAGAGAGAGAGAGAGAGAGAGAGAGAGAGAGAGAGAGAGAGAGAGAGAGCATATACAAATTTAAAAAAAAAAAAAAAAAAAAAAAAAAAAGAAAAAAAACTGAAAGAAAAACAAAAATCCTAGAAATGCAGGTATAAACAAAGATTCTGTTAATTTATTAACATTAGTATATTTATGTAATTCTTTTATGTTACACAAGTCATTTTCAAATACCTCAAATAATTCTACCCACACACAGAATACAGAATGAATTGCACACATTCTTTCAAAACTATTCATTAACAGAAAAAAAAAAAAAAAAAAAAAAAAAAAAGATAAGAAAAATTCCAGCAAATATACCTTTACAAAATAAGCATGCCTCAAATATCACCGGAGATACAAGATTGTTAAGCATAAGAATAAAAACTAATAGAATCTGTTACTGTTGCCTTTCAGATCAATTCTTTTCACTGTGACAATGAATGAAAAGTAGCAACATTCATAAAATTGTCGATAAATCCTTTTCAAGCACTGTGATCACATTCCATCATTTAGTGCAATTAAGCTGAGGGTCGTGTGTTTGCCCAAAGGATCTGGTGAGCACACAGTCTGTGTTAGTTTTACACTGCGACAGAGCTGCAGAAAGAAAGGTATAGGTATTTGTATAGATGTCAGAGAGACAAGTGTGAAAGGTAAAGTGTGTGAGAAATGACGGGTAATTCTGTCAGCTGCTTTCATTAGGGAGTGGAGCTTGTCACAACAAAGCAGACCAGAGCTGAGTGTTTAGTTAAGTTACAAGGGTAGAGGTGGTGTCAGCAAAAAAGACCTAGCACATCCAAATTTAGACTGTTTTACTTTCTAGTAAGATCTAAAGGTAGATGTTATTTCAGTAAAAAGACCTAACATATCCAAATTTAGACTGTTTTACTTTCTAGTAAGTTCTAAAGGTAGATGTTATTTCAGTAAAAAGACCTAACATATCCAAATTTAGACTGTTTTACTTTCTAGTAAGATCTAAGGGTAGACGTTATTTCAGTAAAAAGACCTAACTGTTTTATATCCAAATTTAGACTGTTTTAACAAAATTTCTTAGAAAAGATCTAAAATTCTCTGGGTTTTGAGAATACGTTTCATTTCAGTATAAAAGGTCTAACAAATCCAGAAGTACCCAATATTATATTTTAGTGAATTCAGCAGAGATCCATCTTTGCTGAAAATATTCACAGACTCCAAAGGAATGAAGCCACTTGTGTTGAGAGAGCTTTCTCAGATTTTAGGGGTGGGGTTTTGTGTCAACAAAACATCTAGTGTGGCCAGGTGAGGGTGTTGTAGAGGTAGTGAATGTCAACACAGTGACGTAGCTAAGAGAGTTTTCACAGCTCCAGTGTCAACACGCTACCCTATCCCAGTCAGTGGACACAAACAGACACTTTCTCTCGTGTTTAACTTGCTGCCTGGCCGCCATTTTCCTTTCTTTACCTCCTTTTCTTCTCTCACATTCATTTTGGTCAATTTAATTAGATCCCCTTTGTGTACAAAAGCTTTTTCACACCTCTAAATGATGCCATTGTGTCTGCTGCTACTTGAACACTTTTGGTAGGAGTGATACACCCAATTATCATAATCCTGACAAATATTTATTGAACAGCTCAATACCCGGTTCACTGCCTCACAACAAAAGTCTTCTCAACTGTTACAAATAAAACCCAAATTATTGCTTTTCTGTCAAAATACCGTAATCATTCTACAACTCACTTTGCATTTCAGGTATGTTGCATTCATATATTTAATTATTGATAGGTAATAATTATTTATTTAACTGTAGGTATTAGTATCATTATACTCCCCTGAAGTTATGAAATAATAATTATATTTAATTACAAGTATGTATAGTAATAATATATTTAATATGTGTTATATATAAAATAACAACAACAACAAGTAGTAGTAGCAATTGTAGTAGACATAATGATTGATGATGATAGTGTTTATATATTACTGTTTTGCATTCTGCAATTTTTCCCTAATCCAAGCACAAGATGAGCAATATAACCCTACAGAGAAATTAAGAGACAGACAAATAAAAGTTTTACAGTTTGAGAAATATCCATCAGATCACCCACGATGAATTTTCATATTACCTGAACAAACAAAGTTCATTTTGAAAATTATTTATTTTAAGAAAAAGATTTTAAAAAAAATAAATAAAAAGATTAAAAAAATACTTCAGTGTCAATCTATGCAAATATTGTCATAAAATAATTGTCAACCAGGAAAGATTTAATAAAAATAAATAAATAAAAAGTAATAAGAAAGAAAGATAAAGAAGATATTTTGTTAGAAGACTATGAAGTACTTGGGAGGGATGTGTTTACAAAAGAGATAACATGCATGTAAGAGAGAAATTAGAAAAGAAAAAGATTTGTTTGACAGTAGTCAGGACCACACAGAGAACAAGGCAGGAAACAGACTGCTGTCATGTAGGAAAACATTTTTATTAATGAGAAAGATCTTCCTGTGACACAGCAGTACATACCACAATCCTGATCAGTGAGTCATGAGACAGAGAATGGAACAGGTAACAGCTGGACAGGAAATAAGCCAGTAGAACAGATAATACAATAATAGAACAGATAAACCAATAAAACAAGTATTAAAGCAAGTAATATGAGAAGAGAACAGGTAATAAGTCAGTGCAATATGTAAAACATACACCTAGATGACAACAAAGTCTGAGATAGACACTCACTGCTGCACCATCATGTTTTACTTTTACAGAGAACAGCAAGGACAGTTTTAACAGTTTACTCAAAGAAGCAAAATACAGTAGAACTGATTTAATGGTAAGTACTGACTACAGTCTGTTCTATCACAGACGAGTGCTCTACCTACTGTGCCATAAGCCATTCCAGAAAGTAAAAAAAAGTAAAAACAGGTGAAATATTTTCTCGTTTTTGGCATTTTAATTAAACACAATTTTTTAACATCAAAATGAATAAGTACACTTTATGTTATCTGCAGATAATACAGTTTATATTTTTATGAGAAACTAAAAGAAAGCAAGAAAAATGAAGAAGGAAAGTAAGGAAAAGAAAGAAAGGTAAGGAAATTATGTTTCAGGGACTCATCTAGAAAGCCATGGATCTGGAAGATAACTTCCAAGCACACTGTGAAGTGTTAATTTGAAGAAAAATGAGCAGACGTGAACTGGGTGACCTGTGCAATTGTTTTCTGTGACAGGTGAATATTGCAGCAGACAGAACAATTACAAGTTGAAAGCTCACACAGACAGTTGTAGAAACTCTATCAATATGTGATATTCATCAGCTGTTCGACTAATAGGAAAAACAACAATGCTCGGTGAGGGCAATCACAGTACAAGCACTAAACAGCCTTCCAGACACTTTCTACTTTTTTAAATCTCTCTTTCTCATCAGCACAGTTTTCTCAAGTCTCAGGTTAGAATTATCTCAAAACTTTTCTCACAGAAACAAGCTGAATCCAAACCCACAACACCATGACACCTAAATATGCAGAAAAAAACTTTACATGACATCTTCAAAATCTGATAAAGAACCAGTTCACAAATATGGACAGAGGATACATGTATGTGATACAGTTGTTGAATACAGGAATTTTCTTATTAATAATTCTTTTCTAGGTTGTTATTTGTGTTTGAAAAAATCCTTATTTGAATATTTATACAGCAACAAATACAACAAAAAATGTAATAACAATAATAAAATAAAATAAAATAAAATAAATATATTTTTTTTAAATTAAAGAAAGAAAAAAATGAAAGAAAAATAAATTTAATGTATATGTTTTAAATAAAACTATCAAACAGTATTATGACTACTGAAATGTTGTGATATGACAGTCACAGTGTTCTTGTGTTACAACTTTACTTTACTCATGACCTGCAGTGTCGCCAGGCTGTAAGAGACAATGATCTACTGTAGATACAACACGCCAATCATGTCACGCTCAATTATTTTTATTGTTCCAGTCCAACAAGTGTTATCTCACTGATAATCTACACAACTATCTCACAGTACACTCATCATTAGTAACAATCTGAGTTTTATATCTTATCTGTTAACAAATAAAAATAAATACTCCTTTACATGTTATGTTTTAATGATAAAATGTCATAGAAAATTATATTTTTATTATTTATTATGTTAACAAATAAATATTAACGAATGTTGTTTTACATGATTTTATCTTAATGATTGAAATAACTCATCACATTTGTAATCTGTATGTGATTTATATTACCTATTACATTAACAAATAAACAATAAATATTGCTTAAATTTTTTTTACATGTTTTAATGATAACAGTTAAATCTGTAGTAGGAAGTTTCACTTATATCATTTATTATGTTAACAATAAAAATAAATAAATGTTGTTTTATGTTTTCTCTATGTGTTTTAATGTTTATGATTGAAGGTGGCAAAGGAAATTGTATTTATATTATTTAATTTGTTAATAAATGTAAACAAATGTTGTTTTACATTTTCTTTACATTTGAATGTTAACAGCTAAAGATGGTGTAGGAAATAGTATTTACAATGTGTATATGAATAAATAAACATTACTAAATATTATTTTATGTTTGAATGTTAAAGATGTTGTAGTAAAAGTGTGGAGGATTATGGAGAGTGATTACATGCAAGCAGACAGGAATTACTCAAGTGTTAAAATGTGTCAGTTTAATTTGAAATAAAGTGTCACATAAGGTTGTGCTATCTAAATAGAAATATTTACATAAAAAATCAGTTTAATAAATTAATTATAATAAAGAAACAAAACATAAATAAATAAATAAATAGAAATAAATTCATATATAATTAAATCAATTTATTATTTTTAAGCTATTATTATAATTATTTTTTTCTTAAATTTTTATTTTACATGAAATTAATAAACTAATGAAGCTGTAATTGCTGTAAATCAGGTTTATTTACTAATATGTAACTTGTGACATACTGAGACAGGAAACAAAAAGAATAACTTACGTTACACCAACACGAGTCCTATACAGATTAGTGCAAATAAATACACACATTAATTTTTTGACTCTTTCTTACTTCCACCCTTTGTAATATCTATCTATCTATCTATCTATCTATCTATCTATTATTTGTTTTTACAATTTGTGTTTTATTCATTACTTTTTACATCTATCAATACATGAATATATTTCTTATATATGAGCATTTGTGTGTACATCATATTACTATAAATATCTGATTTTATAAATTAATTGTGTTTATAAAAATACACACACACACACACACATGCACACATACACATTATATAATGTATGTTTTGTAAAATGACAGGTTCCATTCTAGATTTCACAACAGTTTCTGTATTAAACAGGTTTTCTCAACAACAGATTTTTTAACAGAAGGAATAAAATAAATTTCATAAACAGCTTATTGAAAAATAATTTCCATGTTAAAATAAAATAAAGATTATATAAGAAAGGTTTACATGCAAAAAAGGTCAACATTTACAACATTAACAGTTAACAAAAAAGACAAAAGACAGATCAGGCACTACATACACAAGTGGATACATATAGTGTACTTTGCTACAACAAGATTACGCTTTGTCACCCACCTGGAGGCCACACCCTCGTTTCTGAACGCCTGTTCAAGTTGTTTCTCTTTAGTTGTTAAGTTGTCAATCATGATCTGTCTTCTCTCCACTTCACGTTGAGTACCAGACACGTCAAGAAAAATCTACTCTTTCTTTAAACTTACTTGTATTAACATCTACAGACCTCTATCAATAATAATAATAATAATAATAAATAACAACAATAAATAAATAAATAAGTAAATAAAATTCTGTTCAGAAACATTCCACAAATTCAAAAACAAAAAAAAAACAAAAAAAAATTCTCAATTCACTGATGACTCAGTCTTTATAATATATTACAATCCTCTCTTCTTCAGGCTATGATTATTATTATTAATTTTTATTATTAATATTTATTATCATTATCATTATCATTATTGTAAATAGTTTTATTTTTTACCCCTGAGTTTAAGTTAAGAACCAATACAGCAAAGGAAAAATAGTAACAAAAAAATATATATATACTTTATTTACCTTCATATGGACAGAGATACAGTAATTTGTTATTTTTATGTCTATTAATATTAGTGTTAGAATAAATAAATAGATAAATAAATAAATAAATAAATAAATAAAAACAAAAGGATACATGTGGTAGGATGATGTTGCTCTTAACAATGACTGTCTCAGTTTGTTAACTTCACCTGAAAACTGTTTCATGGATGTCCTCACTTGAGCCGATAACTAAATGATTAAAAATAATGATAATGATCATTTAACGATGATGATACAAATAATAAATAAATAAATAAATAAATAAATAAATAAATAAATAAATAAACAAACAAACAAACATTAGGGCTTTAGTAATAGTAAATAAAAATTGTAATTTAAAAAATATGTATTTTTGAATGAGAGAAACAAGACAGACAGACACAAACTTTATTAAGATTGTATCAGAGAACAAAGGTACAAAATATGCTCTAGTTTGAGATAAATAAATAACAATATTATCAGTCTGGAAATAATTATAGTTAAGTCAGAAAGATTTTTAAAAAGTAATACCAATTATTAGTTGCCTCAAGATATAAGAAGTAAAAATTAACTTCAAAGACTGAGTTCCCATATTGTACTACATTAAGGTCTGTAAACAACTTAATTTTTAGTATATGGAATCAAAAAATTGATTTGAAAGACTGAGCTTCCAAGATTGAATGGGTTTTTTTTTTTTTTTTTTTTTTGGATTCTTGAGGGACAATTTGTTTTGTTTTATGTTGCATTTTCTTTTCTTTTTTTTCCACCAACATGAAGTTCTTGGCTCACATATCTTTTCCACTCTGCCTGTATGTTTATATATTTTCTTTCTTTTTTTTTTTTCTTTTCTTTTTTTTTTTTTTTTTTTTTTTTTTTTTTTTTTTTCTTTTTTTTAATCACTATGTAAGTACAAACCAATAATAATTACGCAGTTTAACTACTTAGCATCAAACACTGAACAAGAGCAGTAGGCTGTATAATTGTAAATATTCTGAGATATTAACATATATACATATTTTCAAATTAACTTATACTACCATGCAAAAACATATTATTAATGCATTCTGTTTTGAAAAAAAAAAAAAACCCAGTTGTAAATAGTGAATAATTTAATGCAAATCTTTTGAATAATTTTCTAAATTACAAAAAAGAAAAAAAAGAAATAAGAAATCATCAGAGTAATTTTTAACTTTTCAAAGTTATTAATGAGTACCTCTTAAAAATGCTGTTTTTATTTATTTATTTATTTATTTATTTATTTATTTATTTATTTATTGAGATAAGTAAATACAGATCATAGAACTGCTAACTTGAAAACCAATTTTTTTAAATTTGTCCTGTAATATGTCTGATGTAAATAACACAGCTTGAACATAATTATAATTTTTATGACACAATGTAGATAAATATAAATAAATTAATTTTTATTTATTTATTTATTTATTTATTTATTTATTTATTTATTATTATTATTATTTTAACAGTAGTAGAAGCAGTAGCAGGAGTAGTAGTAATAATAACAGTATGGTAGTAGTAACTGATGTAATAATAGTAGTAGTTGTAGTAATAACAGTAGTAATAATAATAGTAATAGTAATAGTAGTAATAATAGTAGTAGTCGTAATAGTAGTAGTTGTAATAGTAGTAGTTGTTTTAGTTGTAACAGTAGTAGTCACAGTAGTTGTAATAATAGTAATTGTAGTAGTAGTAGTAATAAAAGTAGTCTATGTATTAGCAGCAGCAGTAGTAGTATTTACATGGTCAGATTGTCATATTACAGCTGTTATTATATTTAAATATTGACAGTGAATCACCTTGGTGTATGTAGAACTAGTTCTTTGGTTTTTGTTTCGTTCAATGATTTTCTCCATTATCTGCTGCCCCAGCTGGGCACATTCATCATAGTCTCTCAACCTGTAAAAATATACAATAACAACAAAGTTGTGATCACATTTTTGCTTGATTTTTTATTTAAATGCTATGGGGATACAGAAAGGTTTAAGTGACAGAACAGGCATATTTCTGCTAAAGACACAAATACCAGTTTCTTCTTACTTTACCAAAATTTCTTTACTGTTTCATTCACATTTTGCAAGGCAGATGCTCACACTTCTTCCCCCATTCACCACTGAGTCATTACACATGTGAAAGGTTTCTCATTATTCAATAATAGCCAATAAAAATATTTATATTTTAAAATGTGTATAATTAGAATTAAAATAAATATTCGCATTTGCTAGGCTCAGACTTTACCGCTTTGTTACGTTTGTAATCATTAGTTTTTGATTAAATTAAACTGTAATTCATCGGGTTCGCCGGTATACGTGGGGGAAATTAAGTTTCAAAATTAAAAGGTAACTATACTTTTATATGTATATATATCTGTCACTAGGTCGATTCCTTAAATAATATAATGTCTTCTATATTTTTAAAATTTATTTTAAAATTAGGTAATTATCGAAAAGGACGCTTCAACTATGATCCTGCAGAAGTTAAAAATATAAAGAATATAAACATTTACCAGGAATCACCTGCCATCTTGTTGACGGAAGTGAAATGGGAAGTCGCGTGATCTTCTCTACGCATGTGCATTGACCTTTGACATGTTTAGGCTGAAACTGGCTGTTTCCAATCTGTTTGATGACACATTCAGGTCATATATAATTGGGCGGTGCAGGTGTATTAAATTCTGCCCGCGTGACACATGAACAAAACATAGCGAATACAATATAAACATCACATGTTACACTTTATCCTTGTCAAATATATACAAATGTATTACAGTAACCGATTGGACATATTTACACAGAAACCCTTCGCAGAGGATTTTAGAATTTTATTAAATATATAAATAATTAATATATATATATAATATAAAAATTTAATAATAATCATAATAATAAATTAATTAATTAATTAATTAACAAAATAAACATATTTTTTTCTCTTATTTATTATTCTTGTTGATTCATTTAGGTTGTTTACAGTAACTGATATAGTCTTTGAAAATGTAAATCAGAAAAACGGACTAGTAGATTGTTCGAGATCAACACTTGATGGTTAAGTATAGTCTGTGAGGTATACTTCACCCTGCCTGGGTGTTTAGACAAATTCATTTTATTTGTGGTTAATCAAATAGAAGAAGAAAATACTGTAATTTGGCGCCGCTTGCTGGGGAAAAAAAGCTACGAGGCACGAATGATGGAAGTAATTGGATTCGAGAAACATTGGATGATTTAGATAAACATAATTATCGCCTTTGTATTACATAAATTTGTAGAAAATCACGTTAAAGGATTGCTAAAATTTTAAATGAACTGAATCAAAATATCTTCTTCTTCTTCTTCTCATTCTTATTATTATTTTATTATCATTACTTTTTCTCTATTAAAATTCCTCCTCTTATAGTGAAATACACTCTAAATTTCTTTAACTACAATGAAATATATATTTTTTATTTCTCAATGTATAAAAAAGTTAAATAACAGTGAAATATATAAAAGTAATTATTTTAAAATACTGATCATACGTTCTTTATTTAATTTCAGCGCAAATAGTTCGATCTGATATTCTATTTGTACTAGTCTAGTATGATTTGCAATTTCGTATAGTTGCATGTCCCTAATTCGTTTTCGTGATTTTGTCGCCGGATATTTCTTGTTTTGCTTGACAGTCGATCCTTTAATTAGGGTTGAACAACTATTTATATAATTTTGTAATTTTATTTTAACGAACTTAGTTTGACTGTTTGAATGTAATCTAATATTTATGATGGTATTCTGGTTAATATTATACATTTTTATATCTTTTTATTTTTAATATAGCTTATTTTAATTATAATTTATTTATAATCATTTTGATATGGGTTAAACATTTTATTATTTATAGCTTTAACCCATAGCCTTGTAAAATTAGATATTTATTACAAATTACCTGTGTATTTTAAATATTTAGAATGGGTAAAAGTAAATGATTATTATGTTTTATCTCTTTAAAAAATATACATTTTATCAGTAAATAGTAAAACTGAATATTATTAACGGTATTTTCTTGAGTGTATTACTCAGTAACAAAGGTAGATGATTTATATCACATGCGAGTGATATTATCATATTACCGATTGCATTTATATAAGTATTTATGTTCCTATTTTATAAACTGGAAGATTTTGTTTCTCAATTTGTTATTGGGTGTGTTTATCATCCATATGTAGTAAAGAATTAAAAGATGTCCCGAAATTTGAGATGTTGTCCTATGTAGATTACATGATTCAACACAAATAAATAGATTCATTTGTTTTTGTTGGTGGTTTTTTTTGGCTTTTTGGATTTTTTTTTTTGTTTGTTTGTTTGTTTGTTTGTTTGTTTGTTGTTGTTTTTGTTTTTTCTCCAACGTATGATACGTTGATTTTAAATTCAAAAATAAATAAATAAGTTAAGTATGAATTAACTGACAAAATACAGGGAAAGGTAAAGGCCTTTCAACAAACAGAACGCGTAATAAATTTGTATCTTAATAAACATTTACAGATCTAAATAATACTGTAATAGTTGTCATATTTGTTTATAAAATGCCACTGATAAAAAAAAAAGAAAAAAAAGAAAACAAACACTGCTGAAGAGCAGTTTCTGAAAGAAGCATTCCTTTCTTTGCATTTCTTCTGACTTCTGCTATAGATCAGCAGTCTGCAAGCTCCCATTTGCAGTGTACCGCTACGTGACCCGACCTTTTTAGTTGACCCGCAGTGAAATTCTATTTATATCTGTCAGCGGCAGGTCCCAAAGTTAAAAAGTTCCCACGAGTGTACAGCTATGCGGGACCTATGTGGCGATCGATAGCCCAGCTTGGGTCAAATTATGCGTTTTTCTGTTCGAAAATTGCTGAAACTTACAATAATAATCGGATCAGTAATAAGTTTGAACATAATTTTGTTTATTAGTGAGGTAAAGATTTCGCAGAAGTGGGACATTGGTGACAGTTTTAGCCCGTCCGATAGAAGACATGGCGTTAGTGGTGAGAAACCTGTTGATACCAATATGGGTGCTCAACTTTCACTGCAGAACTTTCACAGAATTCAGAGAAGTGCAAAGTCGATGTCAGACAGCCAGAAAAGACCAGTGGTCGCTAAGATAGTGCATAAAACGAACTTTAAAAGTTTTAATAATAATCCTAGGAAAGGAAGAGATACGCATGTGACTGTAAATAACAAACACAGACAAACAGAATTATCGGACGTGTTTATAAGTGTAAAAACGACAAAGAAATTTCATGAGTCCAGGATTAATTTGTTGCTTAAAACATGGTTTGCTCTGGCCAGCGATGTGGTTAGTATTTATTTTATAGTATTCTGAATAAACACTTACTATAGTATTATTTAATTTATTATAATAATAATAATTATTATTATTATTATTATTTTGTTGTTGTTGTTGCTATTAAAACAGTAATAATAATAAATTTACTTTAGTAAAAGTTTAAAACATACATTAAATATATATTTTAAATATAAGTAACTTGTATGAAAATTAACTTGAAAAAAATAAAATATTTTGTTTCTAAAAGATTTATAATATTTAATACCAAAAACCAAAACATAAAAATATAAATTTCTGATAAATGCATTCAGAAACTTAATTAAAGCAGTACATAAATTTCTATTAAAACTATGATTTAAAAAAAAATAAATAAAAAATTAAATCTATTCAGTGAAATATCTCAACAAGTAGCAGTATGGACAAGTTAAAAGTCCAGATTGGAGAGTGTTCTGTTTACTGAGTTTTAAAAATTTTTTTATTAACTTGATAAATGACTAGAAATCCTTTGATTTGCAGAAGATCTTGTTAACTGTTGGTCTGTTTCAAGTTGTTTAAAATACTGTTAACAGAGTTTCTCTTTTCAGTTTAACTTTAAATAAATACTGATTGTTGTCTAAGTTATCTCTAACATCATTATTATATTATTCTGCAATGTTAATATTTTTTCTTTCTTATATAAAACAAGATAATATATATTTGTTATTATTATTTCTAAAAACAAGAGTTGTTATACAAATTACATATAAAAATTAACATTATTATGAGCAAATATTTATATTTCAAGTTAAAATAGTTAAATGTTTGATTAAAATTTAAAAAGATATTAAAACAGATACACAGATACATATTTATCTGTATTTTTACAAACACACAGAATCATACATACAGACACACAGAAAGACTGCAATATTACTATTGAATTAACTTGTAGATATTTAGAATTTTTAAACCTGATAATTAATTCTCTCACACTGAGAAGCTCTGTGTGATAAGATCAAATCTAAGATAACTTACGAGTAAGCAGCAAGGCTGTTTTTCTCTCACAGAAATTCTTACATTATGTAATTTAAGTTTATTTACTTAATAACCATTAAGATAAGAAAAATCTGGAGGTTTAGTTAAAAACAAACATACCCTTAAAATCCCTCTTTTTAATTTTTAATTATTTAAAATTTTATTTTCAGACTTACTTTTTCACAGACACAGATGATGCTGAACTTAACAAATCATTAGGTGAGAGTTCAATATCTAATTAATTACATATTGTTAATTATCAACACTTGTAATTTCTAGGAATATTCTGTCACTGGAGACATGCTGGACCAATCCTCTTTTGTATCAGAAATATGGCTTTTTACCATTCCAACAAGTGCTCTGTGTTTAGTTTATCCGTCACTGTGTTCTTCCTGTCTCTGGAAAGGAGCACAATAGATATAACTTACAGCTAACTGATATATCTATCTGATAGAATAAAACCAGTTGTTTTCTTCATTTATATCATCTTTTATATAATTATTATATAAAAAAATCTGACAGCTGATAACTAACTAATATTAAAATGTATTATTCATTCATTTGTCTGACATGTAATGGTTGTTTTGTTTGCTAAAAACCCCCACCTTGAGGCAGCCCTTTCCCTTGAAAACAACTCTCAGACTTGAGACACCTGACCAACCCTTCATTGTACAGATGTTAACCAACCATAACAAATAGACAGTTAGAGAGGTTTGAAAACGTAAGTTCCTTAATTAGATGCAGGATTAGTGCTGGGTTTAGCACAGTGGTGGAGCAGTTCAGTAAGACATGACAGGTCATAAGATCAAATTTCCCCAGTTTTCATCTCCCCAGTTTACAGTTTTCTGAACAGAGTGAGGTCTGTACGTTCACCAGTAACAGAAAAATCTGAGGTTAATATTCTTCTGTACCTTGCAAGGAGGGAATTGTTTAAGTCTTGTGAAAAATAATTTGGCAGCTGAACAAGGGTTTTCACCTTGGATCTCATCTTTTGTGGACTTACATCATTTTCAAAAACATACCTGCATGTAATCTTATTTACCTGCTTAAAGGTTACAGTTTTTCTCTAAAAAGCTTCTTTTTTTTTTAAAAAAGACAGTGTCAGGTACTTATTTTATTTTTAAAAAAAAAAAAAATTTTACTTTTTTCATTTGGATTTACATTTCTTTATTCAGTTTATGCTAATGATTATATTATCAAAATAAATGTTTATTAAATTTTTATTTTCTAAATGTAATCATTGTATTATTAATTGCCTGGATAATTTTGAAGAGTAGTTTTTTAAATAGACATTACTGCTACTGTTGTTATTGTTGATCTTTGTTATTATTATTATTATTATTATTATTATTATTTTTATTTTTATTATTATTATTATTATTATTATTATTATTATTATTATTATTATTATTATTATTATTATTATTATTATTATTATTATTATTATTATTATTATTATTATTATTATTATTATCATTATTATTATTATTATTATTATTATTATTATTATTATTATTATTATTATTATTATTATTATTATTATTTCAGGAGGACATCTAATAAACACAAACTGCTCATCAACACACAGCAGGTAAGATTTAAACTGAAGTAGGGCATTCAGAATTTAGTTATAAAATATATATGTATCTTCCTTTAAAACTAGTTGTCATTTTATTTATTTATTTATCTATTTCTTTGTTTGTTTGTTTGGTTATTTATTTATTTAATTGTATGTATGTCTGTCTATTTAGATATTTATTTATTTACTTACTTATTTATTTATTTATTTATTTATCTGTTTGTTTATTTAATTAATTAATTTATTTCAGGAAAGCATTATGCTGTAAGATGTCTATAGAGTATGATACTTTCATTGCATCCAACAAACGGTGAGTGATACACAGCATGTATGTGTGTGTGAGTGTGTGTTTATGTGTGTGCATGCAGTGTATGCATGTTAACAGATGACTGTAATATAGGAAATTAATGTGACAACAGACTGTTGTGATTTAGCTGTTTTAGACACACAACAAACATAGCAGCCGATCACTGCTGATATTTCATCCCTTGTTTTGTAAACTGTGTTAGTATTTTTGGAGTTTGTGTTAGTTTAATTGTTGACTTTATTTCTGAAGTTGTTCTGTTTGAGTTTGTACTGAGACAAAACATGGTGTTCAGCAAAAATCACATTATTTGAAAGATGTGGACATGTTAAATTGTTTTTAGAAAACCTCCCCAATCCTGAAAATGTACTGAACTAGAGAAAGCTGCTTTAATAAAATCCATCAACAAATTGTATTTGTCATTAATGACTTTCAGAAAACAGTAGCTTCAACTGAAACAAATTGTTGACAGTAATTAATTTCTTTACAAATGTAGTTGTATGTGTGTGTGTGTGCTTTTTTTTTTAAGAGTTTATTCGTTTAAAAACTTTTTTTGGGGGGTGTAGATGTGTTTAATAACTGCAGTATAATATTATCGTGAACTGCTCCTGTTTGTGTTAATTGCCTGAATTTATTACTGTGTGTTATTACAGACAGATAAAAATGTTTTTTCAGACAAGCTATTACATATTGTGCAGATGTCATTCATTATATGTAAAATTTATTACACATCTGACTGTCCTGCATGCTATAGACACAAATTATGTTCATTTGTGTCTTTGTAGAGATTGTATGTTTGTACATGTGTATGTTGTGTGTTATATATGTTAGTAGATGAAATCTCATGTCAAAGTTCACAAAAATAACTGGATTAAATTTCTTATGTCCTTTTTTGAAAATATTAACTAAAAAAAATATCCAGTAAATTAGTTTTCAGAATTCGGAGGTAAAAAACTGATGTCTAGAAATCTGAGAAAACTAAATAAAGTAAAAATTTCAGTGTTCATAGTTTAAAATACCTGTAACAGAAGTGATAAACCTAACTGAAGAAAAATTAATATTTACCAAACGTTACAATTTGGAAATGGATACCTAAGAAACTTACAAAAGCAAATGATGAAAGAAATACATTTTCAAAGACTAATAACTGTATTTTTCATGTGAGAGGTGGCTGCTTCAAAAGTAAATATTATCTTAGAAATGATAGGCCTGGCTATTTCTTGATACACACTGATAACAACCAGACTGACACAGAGATAGCAAAAATCGTTTCAGTTCTGACTCTTAAGACTTGAGGTAATTTAGTACACAAAAACTATAGTAAAACCATTCATATAAGATCTTCTCTTTTTATTATTTTTTAATATTTTATTTTTTGAATATTAAATATGTATAGCATTTTATTTTAAATTATTTTGAAAACAATTTTCTTGTGTACATTTATTTCTTATATTTACATTTCTTTTATTTTATTATTATTATTATTATGATTTTTTAATAGTATGTTTTTTTTTTCATATGTTAAATTCAAATATTTTTTTTTTTTTTTTTTTAATTATGTGTGAATAATTTTTAAATGAAAAGTGACAGTTAAATGATGATACTGTTTTACAACCTGTAGAATGTTTGTTAGATATGAATACAACAAAATCAACAAGTTAACACTCAGCACAGAAGTTTTATAGCAGACATAAGATTCTTTAATTATCAATAATATTTACTCATTAATGAAGTAATTACTTCAAGCTGAATGTGAAACAGTTTAGGAGATTTCTGTATATAATAGATAACTTAGGAATGTGTGTGATCAGAAAAGCTAGTTTGTGGCTGTTTAGTGGTGTTACCCAAGATCCCCAACTCCGTAGTTTAGTTCAATGTACATAAATCTGCACCTTCTTCTGTTTTGTTCCATATTGTTAACATTAACCACCACCACCCTTTTAGCAGGCTCATTGTTGTCTTCAGACACCCTAGACTCCCACTGCCAATTCACTGCAGCAGTCAACAAGGCCCACTTGAAAACACCAGTATCAAGTTTTTGTCCATTCAGTGTGTTCATGTCTGTGGCAGTGAGAAAGCCTGTGTCCCTGATCCGTTTTCTAAGATTTTCTCTGATTCCCACGGTCCCTGTCAGAGGCCATGTTAGGGCTAACAGGGTCAGGTTTCACTGGGTTTGTATAAAAACCAGCAGTGATTACAGACTTGACACAACACATTTAGCTTGTTGTTCAAAAAATGTTCTCTGTAATTTTGAAGCGATACTGGGAATAGAGTGTCTTAATACATAATATTTTCTCAACTTGTTTTGTTGTTTTTTTTATTTAAGGGAAGGGGTAAATTAGACTGGTGTTAATTGTTGTTGCAGCCTGTGTGGACTGGTTGATTCATTTCCTGTGAAAATGTTTTTTATTTTTTATTATTTACTGAGAACATGTGTTAATCATTTAGATTAGCAGGACTTGTCAGAAAAATATTAAAACTCTTTATGTAGTTACTTTTTAAATATTTAGAAAAATAATTTAATTAATTTCTTTTGATTTTCATTCTTTTTTTTCTTTTTCAATACATTTTTTTTTTTTTTTTTTTTTTTTTTTTTAAATATAAATTCTTATATTTTTTCTTGCTTTTTCATTTTACTGTTTATAATTCATAATTCTTTCACTTATTTTGCTGAGTTTTAATTTTTTCTGTCTTTCTAGAGTCAGTGACCTGATTCAAAATACATTCCTTTCTTTCTTTCAGTTTTAGTTCAAAAATAAGAACTCTTTAAATAAAAAAAACAACACAACAAAACAAAAGTAGCAACAACAACAAAAAGAACATACAGCCCCTTCACACACAAAAAAAAAAAAAAAAAAAAAAAAAAAAAAAAATTTGGTTTTTCTTCAGATGGTTCTGTCACATGGATGATGACACATACGTCAACGTGCCGCAGTTGTTGAAGTTGCTACAGAACTATAACCACCGTGAAGACTGGTATCTGGGCAAGCCATCCTTGAAACACCCCATAGAGATCATAGACAGAGACAAACCAGGGGTCAGTGCTGAAACTTCACACACTGAAATAACACTTTACACACACTGAAATAATACTTTAACTTTCTACACACACTGAAATAACACTTTAACTTTCTACACACACTGAAATAACACTTTAACTTTCTACCAACACTGAAATAATACTTTAACTTTCTACACACACTGAAATAACACTTTAACTTTCTACACACACTGAAATAATACTTTAACTTTCTACACACTGAAATAACACTTTAACTTTCTACACACACTGAAATAATACTTTAACTTTCTACACACTGAAATAACACTTTAACTTTCTACCAACACTGAAATAATACTTTAACTTTCTACACACACTGAAATAACACTTTAACTTTCTACACACACTGAAATAATACTTTAACTTTCTACACACACTGAAATAACACTTTAACTTTCTACACACACTGAAATAATACTTTAACTTTCTACACACTGAAATAACACTTTAACTTTCTACACACACTGAAATAATACTTTAACTTTCTACACACACTGAAATAACACTTTAACTTTCTACACACACTGAAATAATACTTTAACTTTCTACACACTGAAATAACACTTTAACTTTCTACACACTGAAATAATACTTTAACTTTCTACACACACTGAAATAACACTTTAACTTTCTACACACACTGAAATAATACTTTAACTTTCTACACACACTGAAATAATACTTTAACTTTCTACACACACTGAAATAATACTTTAACTTTCTACACACACTGAAATAATACTTTAACTTTCTACACACTGAAATAATCATTAACACTCAAAATACTTTAATTTTCTACACACTGAAATAATCATTAACACACAAAATACTTTAACTTTCTACACACACTGAAATAATCATTAACACTCAAAATACTTTAATTTTCTACACACTGAAATAATCATTAACACTCAAAATACTTTAAACTGATTTAGTGACCACCATAGCTGTCACAGTTTTGATATCCCACCTGTTTTAGAAATTATCAGAAGTGTAACAGAATTTTGTTCCTGTGAAATGACTTACTTTGTTACTTACAGCAGAGATTAGCTTTCTGGTTTGCAACTGGAGGAGCAGGATTCTGTATCAGTCGAGGTTTGGCTTTGAAAATGATGCCATATGCAAGGTACAAATTTTAATAAATATTTGTAAAAGACACAGAAAAATTAAGAAACTTGAAAATTAATACTTGTGATATTTATTTTTATCAAGTTCCATTATTCAGCTTTTGGATTTTTTTTTTTTTTCTTCATCATTTCTTTCTGATTTATTTATTTATTTATTTATTTATTTATTTATTTATTTTTCTTAATTTCAAACTTTTTGTTTTCTAATTTATTTTTTGTTTCTTTTTTATTTAACTTTTTTCTTGTTATTTGTTTTTCTCTAAATGATGACCAGAATGTCACTGCATAACTAATTTTAATATTTCTAAACTAATCTTATTAAAATTAAAAATACCAAGTTAAAAGGGATTATACTGTTATTTATTTTTTTTAATGTTGGTGGATATGAATGTAAAAAATCCACCAAAATCTTTTTAAAAAATACAATTTTTTAAAATATCACTAATTGAAAATTATTATTATTTTTTAAATTTTTGTTTCAGTGGGGGTCGTCTGATGACAACAGGAGAGAAAATCAGACTTCCTGACGACTGTACCGTAGGATACATAATAGGTGTGTATCTTACAGTTTATAATAGTTATATTTTTATTTTAATAATAGGATACATAATAGGTATGTATCTTACAGTTTATAATAGTTATATTTTTATTTTAATAATAGGATACATAATAGGTGTGTATCACTCAGTTTATAATAGTTATATTTTTATTTTAATAATAGGATACATAATAGGTGTGTATCACTCAGTTTATAATAGTTATATTTTAATTTTAATAATAGGATACATAATAGGTGTGTATCTTACAGTTTATAATAGTTATATTTTTATTTTAATAATAGGTTACATAATAGGTGAAATGTTACAGTAGATGATGTAACAATGGTTATATTTTTATTTTAATAGTAGGTTACATAATAGGTGTGTATCTTGCAGTAGATTATATAACAACAGTTTTATATAATATTTAAAATAAAAATATATAATAATAAAACATTTAAAAAAAAAAAATAAAAAAAGAAAATCAAATCGTATAGCATCTGTAGTTAAGTTTGTGTTTTCAGACTATGTGTTGAAGAAACCACTGACTACTATAAAAGAGTTTCACTCACATTTGGAGCCGTTGTGGATGATTCAGTCACATCATCTCCACGATCAGGTAAACCTTCTTCTTTGTCTTACTACTAAATAAACTGTGTGCATGTATGTGTCTGTGTGTCTGTCTGCATGTGTGTGTGTGTGTGTGTGTGTGTGTCACTGTGTGTGTGTCACTATGTGTGGCTCTGTATGAAACTGACTGTCAGTCTGTATGAGAGTGTGTGTGTATGTATGTGTCAGTGTGTGTGTCTGTATGTGTGAGTTTGTATAAGAGTATGCATGTGTGTGTGTGTCTGTATGATTGGTTCTGTATGAAACTGTGTGAGTGTCTGTATGAGAGTGTGTCTGTCTGTATATGTGTGTGTATGTATGTCTCAGTGTGTGTGTCTGTATGTGTGAGTTTGTCTGTATAAGTATGCATGTGTGAGTCTGTGTGTATGTATGAGAGTGTGTGTCAATATATGAGTGTGTGTCTGTATGTGTGATTGTCTATAAGCGTGTATATGAGTATGTGTGTATGTGAGTGTGTGTATGTCTGTATGTCTGTATAAGAGTGGGTGTGTCAATATATGAGTGTGTGACTGAGTGTGTGTGTGTGACTGTTTATGTCTGTATAAGAGTGTTTGTATATATGAATGTGTATCTCTATGAGTGTGTGTATGTTGTGTTAGTTGTGTATGTCTGTATGAAAGTGCATGTCTGTGTGTATGTGTGACTAGGTCTATAAGTGTGTGTGTCTGTATGAGTATGTGTCTGTATATGAGTGTATGTGGTGTGAGTGTGTATGTCTGTATGAGAGCATGTGTGTGTGTGTGTGTGTGTGTGTGTGTGTGTGTTAGATTGATATGGGAAGGAAAGAGAGGTGGGATGGATACATAAACTATAAGATATAAAAACGAGGACTTATGTTAAGACTGAATTGTTTGTTTTGTGTAGATGTTAGCAAAGTGAAGAGTCATCACACAGGTATAAGTGTTGTATGTGACTGTGCTAACACTTACTGGATGTAAACTCACATTGTTACTAATTCACAATGTTAAAAACTTCCTCATTTCATGTTAGATGATCATTCATTCATTATTTCATTTCCCAATCCTGCCTGTAACTCCTTACTGGGCTATGTTTATATTTTGTCATACCATAACACAGTGTACATAAAGAATCCTTTGTTGTTTAAAAGTAGCTCTTAGTATAGTGGCACTGCATTTCTTCTGTCATAACCTTCAATTTAAAAAAAAAAAAAAAAAAAAAAAAAAAAAAAATATGTTTGACATTTAGCTGTGAAAATAAAAAACACACTTCACAAATTCTGATACATGCATTCATTCATTCATTTGTTCACAACAAATATCAGAAAAGACTTGTTTATATTTTTTTCCCAACTGCATTCTTCAACATTTTCATGTGAGAAACAAACAACTTTACTGTTAGTCATACATGTCATTCTAACAATATCATGGTGCTTTAGATGCAGTATGTTTTAGTTTTAAAACTGAACATAGTGACTGTTGTTGCTGTTGTGAAGAAAGAAATTGTATTTTGATGTTGTTACAGACACAGTTAGTGGTTCTGGGTAACAAATGTCAATGATGTAGATTGTTATTTAATTCTACATGTGTTATAACAAATAACAGAAATACATGTAACCAAGTTGAAGATGCTTACTTTAAGTTAAATGACAAGTTAGCTTGTATAAGATACACAGCATTCATGAGATGCAGAAACACACACACAGAAACGTACATACACACATGCATTCCATGACTCACACATACATATACAGAGAAAAACAAATACATTCAGCCTAACTGAAAATTGTAAAACATATTACACCATCACCATTATATACTGATTTTATAAAATATATTTTATGTCTCATGAAAAAGATTGAGAAATAAAAATAATAAAAATTTAAAATAAAGAAAATGGAATGAATGAGAAAAGAGAACACTGAAAATATATAGAGAGGATATGCACATAATAATGTTTGCAATGTTGTGAGTGTGAGATACTTAAAGAGGCTATATATTTATATATATATATATATATAGGGATGAGATATATGTAGAGATTGTGTATAATTGTTTGTAATGAGGTAGACATGGGGTACATGTATATACAGGTATATAATTCTGTTTCAGATTACGTTCAGTTATGGTCAGTACAGTCAGAAGACAAATGTTGTTAATGTTCCTGGTTTCTCTGAGGAAGAAGATCCATCCAGGTAACACAATTATTTTCATTTTAAAATACAAAATCATTGTACTTTATTTTATTGTTGATGTTATGTTAATTATTATTATGTTTATCATTGTTATTTTTTCATTTTCTGCTTTTAATGTATTTTATTTTATTTTGTATTTATTTATTTGCATTTTAACTAATCAAATCATATACTTTATTTTAATTAAATATAAATACAAATACAGTTTCATCATTTATTTTTTTACTTCTCACTGTTATAGAATGTATTTATTGGAGGAATTCTTCATATATCTCCATCTATATGTACAATTTTCTTCTCACACTCATACATACATACCTATATCTATCAGAATATACATCCTTTGTTTATTTACTGTTTCAGACTGATGTCAATCCACTGTCATCTGTTCCCCTCATTCAAACAGTGTAGACAGATGAAGTTGTCACCCACTACACTAATTCACTACCTGTGAAACCTCTTTACAAATATTTACACTGCCAAATTTTCTACTAAAAAATTATTGAACCACAAAACCACAAATAACCAATCCAGTAAAGCAATTAAAATAGCAAAGAACTCATCAATTCAGCAAAACAAAGCAAAAATTAGGAATTATCCTTACCTTGAAATTAATAAATAATATATATATATATATATATATATACATGTAAAGAAGAAAACATCAATCATACCATTCCCATGTATAATCTATAATCACAACAACAACAGAAGACTATAGTACCAGATCTCATATAAATACAATACTGCCTTGGCACTGTTTTATCTCAGTCAGATTATTTTGTTTTCTGTCTTTTTCTTTTTTTTAATTTCACTTTATGTGTATAATTTTTTTTCTGTTATTTATTTTTGAGTGTATGGTTTATGTTTATGTAAAATTTAAAAGATTACTAACATTGAAGTTGCACATGGACTATTCAGAATTTATATTAGTCCACTTTTAAATCTCAGTGTAATTACAATTCACAGGTGTATTTAAATCTTAGTAATGTGCTAAATGAGAATTGTTTATCCTAAAGTATTTCACATTTCTTAATTTTGTTTTTATCTTTGAATATAAGGTGACTGCCTAAGAATAGGATCTAAATTTAAATACAAATTCCATATATATTTGATATAGTTTGTAGAAATAGTCTTTTTATCTAAAATATTTTAACTAATTTTGTACATAAAATAAAGTGTATGTATGCTGAACAGTAAAACAATTGTAAGATATCACCACTACTGCTGGCAATAGATTGTCAACCTTGTATTAATCTGACTATCAGTTCAAATCCTAGTTTTGACTAATATTACAGAACTGAGCTAAAGTTAGTTTCACATTTTAAACTGTAAAGAAATTGTCAAATTTTTTACAAAACTGATTTCATTTAACTGAAGTATTTTAAATTTGAGGTCTTTCAACTGATGACAAATTTGATAATCCACCATAATGAAGTTTTCAAAATCAAATCAAATTACTGAAATAACTAAATATCTTTATAAAAAGATATATTGTATATAAAATATGTGTATAGTTATAACTGTAGTGCTAAAAATAGGGTTGTGTCTAGAAGTTTATATTTTTTTTTAAAAACTTCAGCACAAAATATTTAATATTTGTAATTGTTGACAACAGAGAAAATGTTCATTGCAGATTTAGTCTTGCTAACAATATATCTTGTAACTTAAAGTGTAAGTATGTATATACATTTGTGTGTCTGAAGAGTAATGATGAATTGTGTACATGCATTGTTTGTGTGTGTGTGTGTGTGTGTTGTGTGTGTAGTGTGTGTGTGTGGTGTGTGTGTGTATATATATATATATATATATATTCATTTGTATCGGAAATCTTTCATGTACCATTCCTAATATTTCCATATTTTGTTTTCTTGTACATTCTCTAATTTCTATTTTTTTGTTTTAAGTGCTATTTTATTCTTATTTCCAATACTATGATACCTGTTACATACATATATATATTCCTTACAGTGTATGGCATAATATGGGACCACTATGTATCAGATGTAGCAAGTATTTCTTATTATTTCATGTATATTGTATTAGATATTGGCAGTCAAATTCAGTATAATTACGTGTAGGATGCCTCATTCAACATTAGGTATGTCCTGTATAAGATTCTTAGGTTCAGTATAATAAGGTATTATTGAATAGCTTGTCAGGTTCAGTATGATGTGTAGCTTTGAAAATTCAGTATAATGATGCCTTGTTCAACATTAGGTATGTCCTGTATAAGATTCTTAGGTTCAGTATAATAAGGTATTATTGTATAGCTTGTCAGGTTCAGTATGATGTGTAGCTTTGAAAATTCAGTATAATTAGGTGTTGGGTTTTTTTATTTTTTATATATTTTATTTTTCTTTGTTTTTGTTCATCACATTCAGTGCCAGTACACATTGATTCACGTGACATTCCAGTCAAGTTTGTGAGTCATGCAGGTCATGTTTAGGTCACTTATTATTATTATTATTATTATCATTCATTATTATTATCGTTTTCATTATCATTTTCATTAAATTAGTTTTTATCAATTGAAAAACTACATTTTATTATCTTTCAGTGCATTTAAATGGGAATAAAATAATAAGGGTATTTCTGTATTTAATTCTTACTTACACAGCTTTTTGAAATCAAGTTTAACACAGAGAGAGGTACTCTGTGTACACAAATGTACCAGTTTTTATGTTATTTACAATGTTGTAATTAATATACCTATTGTTGTATTTTATATAAAATATATATAATTGTTTAAATATATATAATAAACTGTGAATAACATGAATATATTTTTGTATATAGAAACATACTTACTTCATTGTATTTTTTTTTTTATGAAGAAATGGTTATGTTATTTTTATATGTTTATTTTAAGAAATAAATCAAATAAAAAATATGGCTTTTATTTAATTTTATTATTATTGGAAGTTACAGTAGTGACGGTGAATGTAGATTCATTAGTACTGCTACTACTGGTGTATGTAAAACAAATTATAAGTTTATGTTGTTTAAACTGGTTTAAAAAGATTTTCTATCTTCCTGAATGTCGATTTATCAAAGTATTTCGTGTTTTCCTTTCTGTGGGAAGGAGGATGTTTGTCAGCTGAGAGAGTAACCCATTTTGTCATCAGTAATCTGTGTCATTGCCTGTGTGGTCCTCAGATGATTCTATGATGCTAGAAAATGTGTGAAGTAAATGACAGATTGCTATCACTGAATCACTAACTTAACATTACACAACATTACAACACATCTGTTAACATTACATACAAGTTAGAACATTAAAACCTCTGTTACCACTGAATCACCAACTTAACATTACACACAACATTACAACATGTGTTAACATTACACACATCAAAACATTTATTAACATAACTTACAAGTTAAAACATCTTACACTTACACACTAGTTAAAACATCTGTTAACATTACATACAAGATAAAACATCTGTTAACACTGAATCACTAACTTAACATTACATATTACAACACAGCTGTTAACATTACACAACATTACAACACATCTTTTAACATTACACCCTAGTCCAAAAATATGTTAATGTTACAAGTTAAAACATCTTAACATTAAACATTAACACAACTGTTAACATCACACACATTACCACATGCTAACACTGCACACATTAAAACCTCAACAACACAAGTTAAAACATTAACATTACATACAAGTTAAAACATTAACATTACACACATTAAAACATCTGTTAATGTTACATACAACATAAAACATCTGTTAATGTTACACACGTTAAAACGTTAATGTTACATACAACATAAAACCTGTTAATGTTACTCAAGTTAAAACATTAATGTTACATACAACATAAAACCTGTTAATGTTACACAAGTTAAAACATCTGTTAATGTTACACAAGTAAAAACTGTTAACAATCAGAACAATGAGGTAATGACTTTTCTAAGTGACTTACCACTTACCCAAGTGTGCCAGTGATTTTTAACTTGCTGTTGTGTCACTCATATTTAGAAAAAGAAAATCCAACCTTTACTAAAAATAAAATATGACAATAACAAGTTAATAAGGATACTTTGAAAATGACAATTCATGTTATGTTACGCATAAAAACCAATAATGATGATGATCATCATAATAATAATAATAATAGTAATAATAATAACAACAATAGCAATAATAATTTCAGCTTATCTGTTGAATATAAACTTAAAGTGATGGACTGAGACATGAACTTTGCAATGACCCTTTTTACATTACTTTATCAAATGTAACATCACCTACACAAATAAAACAAACAAAAACCATAGCTGAAAGCTGAATTTTTAAAAAAAAAATTATCAATTATGTCACATTTAGTTATTAGCAGAGTGGAGAAATATAATTAAAAAAAATAATTTAATATTCTGATCATATAAATTTTATTCAAGTTATACATTGGTAAGAAATAACAAAAACATAGATGAAGGTTTATGGTTGTTTTATTTTGTAAATAAAACACTGATAATACTTACAAAACATCAAACATTTATCACAAACACTGCTATAATGTATTACTATGATCTGATTATTTCACAACAAAAAACAAAAAAACAACAACAGGTACTTGTTTTATCTCAGTGAACACTGAGTTTGATGAACTATTAACTAAACCCCCAAACAGCTTTAACCCCCCCCCCTAAGTAACAGCTTTGTTTTTGTATTCAAAGTTTCACTTTGATCATTAAATACATACATATAATTCACCATTGTTCTTACAAACTGAAATCTACTTTAAATCTATTAAGGATTCTAGAGAAGACAGAAACATTCAGTATTGCCATTTTCTTTTGTAAAGACTAGTAAAGTTTCAGGCAACTGTTATGTTAACAAAGTTGTGAATTATTTCTCTACCTCAACAATGACGTACAGAACAGAGAAAGTTGTGTATATTTGTGAAATTATGTAACAACAAATAAAACTGACAAAATATTTTCACTTTACACTTATTAGCATCGCTGATAACCTGAAACATCAATTCACAGAATATTTACAATTGACAGAAATGATATTTTTATTTACACAATGTGCATTTTAATTTTATTAAACTAAATCAAGATTAATCTAATGCTATACTAAAATAACAAATGTATAGAAATTCAAAATACGAAAAAAATGTTATTGTTTACATTTAATGGGTAGATATAAATGAATATGCAGATTAGATACGACAGCTCCACATTTATCTAACAAATTCAAACATATTTAACCATGACTTAGTCTGAATGTTATCTGAATATTTTCATACACTTTAATAATTACTATATCTGAAAAATGTTGCATGCTTCTCAAACCAGCTGAATCTTACAACTGTAACAAGTGACCCAGACATGTTTAAGCCATTAATCTGGACAGACACACACACACACACACACACAATAGTTATCTAAAGTTACCATTTTCACTGTACAAACTAATTAATAAAAAGCAAATCTCTTGTGTAACATTAAAAAATTTGCAGAAAAAAAAGGAAAAATATACATATATATTTTTTAATTCATGTTGATGTACATTCAGGCAATTAAACATTCTTCAGAACAAACACAAACAAAATGGAAACAACAGTAATGATAATGATGTTATTGCAACAGCATATAATGTAATGAAGATGATATTAATGTAAAATAAATTGTAAATTATAATAATTAAGATGATAACATGTTAATGTTATAAAGAAAAAAACAGAACACAAAGTAAAAAAATTCAATTTAAAAAAAGAAAGAAAAAAAAAGGAATAACAGATATAATTAGAACATCAATCAACATATAACCTGAGAATAAAATAAAGCTGATCTCTACAGACAATCACCAGTTATTTGTTTTATCCTAAAAAATACAAATAAATAAATAAAGGAATATATTTCTGAATCCACTCCCTCTCTCTTGCGAGTAGTAGTAGTAGATTCATTTTTACTGATTTCATTCTCACCTAAAAATAAAAATTAATTCTTAAATTAAGAGACTAAATAATTATAATTCAAGCAGAAAGTAACGTACTTCATTTATATAGCACTGTATGTGACGCCTATACTTCACTGATATGCTACGTGATTTCTGTTAAATATAAAAAGAATACAATCACCTTTAACTGAATCTTCATTTTACAAGAGACATTTTGATGGACGGATGAACATAAACTGAAATTTGATTTGTTTCGTTGCTTCTTACCTGTATTTTATCTTGAATGATAAATAAATAAATAAATAAATAAATAAATAAGATTAAAATAGAGAAAAACAATTTGCTATGAAGTTATATACACTGTGTAAGTCACTAAGTGCTCAGTACTGGCCTGAGACAAGACAGCTTTGAGGATCAATCTTCCACAGTGTATTTATTTAGTTATTTTCCCATTCCAAACAGTTCATACAGGAAATGATGTATAAAAGATGCCATGATTTAAGTGAAAAGTAATCTGCTGAATAGCCAAAACAAACCTATTTTTATATGTTTATATCAAAACAAAAATATATATTAATAACCATTAAAAACAATAGAAATAATAAAATAAAATAAATAAATAAATAAAAGGTCTTACACACATATGCAGATAAACTGCTTTGACAGATAGTAATTCATATTAGTATACTCTAAAAACTGAAATTTCAGAAAGAAAAATAAATGTAAAAAAACAGCTTTGATGTCTGAAATTTTTCACATTTAGAATGTAGAAGCTATAGAGTTGACAGTGTGTTACTGATAACACACAGACAGGTGTGTTTCTACTGAACTGATGATCACTAACACACAGACAGGTCACACAGAGATGAGAGACATTGAAACAGAACAGTTCTACTGAACTGATGATAACTAACACACAGGATTAGGCAGAACTGACAATGATTTGTTTACACAGAACTCACAGACAATGATTTGTTTAATAAATAAAGCTGCCAAATCCAGTGGATTATTTTATATACGTCATAGCAGTGCTACTTCATTGTATAATGTAACAGTGAGAACATTTCACAGTACGAATGTCCCTAAATGTCATTAAATGTATGTATATTGAATGAACATTTAACTACGAATGTCACTATATGTCATTAAATGTATGTATATTGAATGAACATTTAACTGTACGAATGTCACTATATGAATGTGTACTAAATGAGCATTTAACTGTATGTATTCATCTATCTGTGAATAACCCTTTCCCTCCTAACAACATTTACAATTTCTTGCCATGTAACTCTGCATGCAGCTATAAACAAAATCGATAATGAAATATCCATAGGTTTCCATATTAATGTGCACTCAGGTGCGTGTGTGTGTGCGAGCGTGTGTGTCTCTGTGACTTGTATGTATTATGTGTAATACAGGATGTTAAATACAAGATGAACTGGAAACCAGTACAGAAGACAACAGTTACATGAACTTTGTAAACTTTTTAAAATAAAAAAGTCAAGAACACAATTATTAGAAACAAAATCTACACAGCTTCAAACAGTTCTACCCTCTCTCATATTGCATTTTGTTGCAGATAAATTTCACTCAGTTAAAACAGCAAGAAAATGAAAAGAGGAATCAATGAAAATGAAAAATTAAATTAAAAAAAAGTAAAAAAGTAAAAAAATACATGAAGAATAAGATATCACTTGATAATACACTACACGTTTAATTTTATACTTCTGATTATATTTCAATTACAGTTTTTACTATGGACTATATTCCATTCTTATTTATTTCATCAATAATCTTTATGAATAATTTTTTCAATTACCTCCAATGATTCATTATATTATAAAATTATGAATACTGTCATCAGCACATAAATATAAATCCAGTTTTTAAGAAATTAAATTATTACATTACCAAATGTTTTATTTCATATAAATTTTACCTATTACATTCAGGTAAACATTCTGTATTATGTGTAAACACATATTGCATATTTACATGCAAACGCTAGACAGTTTTGTTACATGAAAACATTTTACATACATGAAAAAAATCTTCAGTTGTGTTACATGTAAAACATTCTTACATTTTGCATTACATGCAAATATTAGTTATATAAAATGTAAAAATTAATCTGTTGTAATTTGTATTAGTCATAAATACTAGTTACATTGCTTACATATATTACAGTTGTATTACATTCATCTGTTTTAACTTTTATTATATGCAAATATATGTCAATTATCTTATATATAACAATCACATTATTTTCAGTAACAAATCAAAACTAAACTGCAGTTGACACTGTACAAGAACTCAGATATTTAAAATATTCAGTTTTACACACATATTATACAAAACAACTGTTCACTTAGCTGACTTTACAAGTCAGCTTAGAATTTTCATTTTAATATGCTCAGCACTATAATGCAAAAAAAAAAATAAATAAATAAAAATAAAGGGTGAAGAATGTTGATGGATATACTGTTATTTCCCAATGGAAGGAGAGACCTGAAATAATAATAATTATAATAGTTATCATAACAGTAATATTAACAACAACATCAGAATAATAACAATAAAAACTTTCATTATTAATTTATTTTATTTTTTTAAATTAATATACAAAGTATATATTAAAGAGTACATAATGTTTTTTAAAAAAACCTCTAAAATTAACCAAGTAAAATTTAATGGAAATACATTTGAATTATTCAAGATTAAAAGCCAGTGAGAAATTTTAATGGTAATATTTCAGATTACTTACCAATTCCTTTTCCACTATCTTCACGTGGTTGACAATAGCTTTGTGTAGAGTCTGTACATACATCATTCTGTTGAGACACTCTCTGCCATATGTGCGGACGAGGTAATTCAGACAGGTGTCATAGCGTTTTTTAATCAGGTTCAGTCGCCGAAGTCGTTTCTTGCCCAGTGACCCAGTGAATGTTGTCATCAAAGTCTTCCTCTGAAGCTGAAGACTCTTAATCTCCTTGTTCAGTGACAACAGACGACCTGTGTTATTCTGGCTAGCACAGAGCAGCTTGTCCCTGTACATTTTCTGCAGACTCACTTTCATATCAAAAAGACGTTGGTATGGTTTCTTTGATATGGGCACAAGAAGCAGCAAGAAGCATCCTTCATCTGTATAAATCTTGGACATTTCACTTGGAAAGAGGATCTCACGGGGAACCTTCTGGTGTGATCTTCCAATGTAAACCTGAGGACGCAGAGCATCCAGAAGGTCATGTTCAACTTCTGACAGAGCTTCTCTGATGATAGCCAAATCAGCCAAGCTCTCTGTTCTATTTCCACTGCATTCTTTATTTATGGACTGGGAATCAGAGGACGTGCCGTCTCTCGTGGAATAGAGACTCTGAGGCTTTTTATCAAATGAAGAATCAGAATTAGACATAGAATTCTGACAATCATCTGTTTTCTCCACTCTTTTTTCTGAACAATTCTTCAAACATTCCTGCACCAGCTGAAGTTCAAGTACAATCTTGTCCTTAGTGAAGTCTTCCAGTTTCACTTCATCCACTGACTTTGCTGAAGTTTTATCTTGAGAAGACTCTGCCACAGAGCTCTCATCAATCCTGTTCTTCTTCTTTTCAACACTGCAGAGAGAGGCAACAATTTTTGCTTTGTGGATAATTCTCTTTCTTCTGTTTCGTGGTTGACTGTTGATGTCCAGCTTCAGAGACCAGGGAAGTCTCTTCTGCAGTTTTGATGGATCAGCTATGTTGAGTTTGTCCTTCATGTACTGTTCCAGAGTCATCCGTGTTCTATCGCTGGCATATTTCACTGATGGTGATCTCTTTCCATGGGAAATACTCTCTGATGGTGATCTCTTTCCATGGGAAATACTCTCTGATGAGCGACTTTCTGTCATTCTCGAATCAGACTTCCTTTCTTGTAAACTTGTTGTTTTAAAATCCTCTCTTTGTGTCTCTGTTTTATCAACACCTCCACTGCAATTCACAGGCTGCAATTTTGCTTCCTCAATTTGTAAGCAATGTGTTTTCACAATAACTGTCTCCATTCTTGACATCCGCCTGTGTGGTTTCTGATTTCGGAAATCTGCTGGTGGTATAGGCCTCCATTTGTTTTCTGGACACCGTTTACAAAAATTAACATTCAGCTGATCATGACAATCAACCATTCTTCTGCTCGGTTTCAAAATCTGTGTATGACTTTTTCGAGGAGGCAGCACTTTGCACCAATCTTTAGCAATTCTTTTTGTCTGCATCATTTCTGAGTGTCTGGAAATGGAACCAAAGCTGCCAAATGGTCGTTTTCTTAATGCTTTAAAGTCTTTCTTTTTACTTTCCTCTTTCTGGTTTTCACCATCATGCGAGTCATCACTTTTCAGTTCACCTTCTTCAGATGAATCTGCTGTGGGGTCAGAGGGGTCATACAGATCTTTGAAAGACAACATACACTTGGCATTAAAAGGCTTTTTTTCTTTCTGACTGTCACCAGAAGCACAAGCTGGCAGTTCGTTCAAAGCATTAAGAATAGTCGTCCTCTTAACTGAGAGATCATCTATAGTAACCTGTGACAGAGTGTCCTGTGATACATGCACTTTACTTTTATTACTTGCTGCTGAACCTCCTGTGTGAAAACCCAAATGTTTAGTGGGGGAAGGATTTTCAACTTTGCAAGCAACTGCATTTTCCTTCTTTAAAGAATATTTTTCTGGACTATTCAAATCATTGCTAGTGTCCTTGCTACACAGAGAGATATTTCTACTGCTAGGATCTGGAGTACTTTGTTGATTAGATTTAAGAATGGTTTCTTCTTCCATCCCAAACCTTTCACATTTTTCATTGTTTTTCTGAATTTTAGAAATTTCCTTATCATCAGAGTCTTCAAGTTTGTGTTTTTTGCAAGATGGTGCAATGCTGGCTCCTCTCTCACCGTCTGGGGAGTCTGAGGTTTTTCTGTCATTGCCAGCACACACCGTATCCCCAAGAGATGCGTCCCGGCTAGGAAAAACTAAAAAAGGATTGCTATTTTTCTGAGAAGAATCTGCACTTGATGTTCCTCCATCTACTCCTGAACCATCAAGAGGAATTTGTTTCAGATTTGCCACCACTGGTCTTTTTCTCTTAGGAAGAGGTGAATCAGTCGTGCAGTCAGTGGTTGTGTCTCTCTTTCTGCTGTCAGAAGGCATAGCACATTCTTCAGACTCACTCACCACTGGTGATTTTGAGTGCTCCCTTTTTGGAGCAACTATGTCTGCAAACCACTCAGTCAAATCTGAAGATTTGCTTGAAGTCATCAGAGGCTGATTGGCATGTGGTATGCTGCCGTAGTAATGTGATGGCTGAATGGGTCTGTTTACTTGTGGATGTACACCAACACCTGGAGGCCTGTAGTAGACTGGTGGCATGGTGGACTGGAATAATCTTGAATGCCCAGAATACGCTGGCGGAGGTGACTGTTGAGACAAATTAACTGATGAAGGAATATGAGGATAAGGAAGAAAATTCCTAACTGGAGAGTAACTAACACCAGGGTTCCTTGGCATCATCTGAGGAATAACTAAATGCAGCTGACTTCTGTGTGGCATGATGTTGGGAAATTGTCCTGGAATACGTGGACCACACAATGGTCGAAAACCACCTACTGAAGCAGAAGATCCTGGAATCTTAACAGATGAAGTCATCCTTGATGAGACATGTCGTGTAAGAAAACTGTTGGACTGTAAATGACATGGTTGGACAGGAGGAAAATGCTGAGTGGGTAAATAGCTGGGTGTCTGTAGCAAACCTGTGCCTCCAGAGCTCGGAGCTCTAGGCAACCCCATGAAATGTAACCCTGATGAATGAGAATATGCTGACTGTTGTTGATAGACTGGAGTGTTCCACGTACTTGCATTAGTTGTAGCTGCAGCTTTGTCACTCTTCTGGTAAGGTGTTGTAGTTGCTCCTAACACTGGAATTGAATGACCACTTGTTTGATCACTTTCTGTAGAGACACTTGTCTTTTGATGACTTTCTGTACAGACACTTGTCTTTTGATGACTTTCTGAAGAGACACTTGTCTTTTGATGACTTTCTGTAGAGACACTTGTCTTCTGATGACTTTCTGTACAGACACTTGTCTTTTGATGACTTTCTGTAGAGACATTTGTCTTTTGATGACTTTCTGTAGAGACACTTGTCTTTTGATGACTTTCTGTACAGACACTTGTCTTCTGATGACTTTCTGAAGAGACACTTGTCTTTTGATGATTTTCTGAAGAAACACTTGTCTGAAGTGACTCTTCTGTGCTAAAACTCTGGCTTTCCGATGTTTCTGTCTTATGTTTCTCTTTGATATCTGCAATACAAGAAATGTCTGTCTCCTGTTTAGTGTCTTCATCTTTTACCATTTCATCATTTGATTTGTTCAGTGAATACTTTTGACCCAGTGTGGAAATGTTCTGAATTTTCTCCACATCTTCCTCACTTTTCTTTGTTTCAGTCTTCTTAAATTTGATGAGTAATATCTTTTTCTCCACTGTGGTGGGGAACTGAACTTGAGTGTGAGTTCCTATAATATCAATGTCATCAGTGTCTTCTGTCTTCAAACCAGGAACTTTTTTTTCAGTTTCACTCAATTTTCCTTGTTCTTTCACACTAACATCGCTCAGAGACTTACTTTTCACACAAGAACAAACTGACACTTCAGGTGATTTACAACTTATGTCATCCGTTTTTACTGAATAAATTACATTTCCTGCAATTTCTTTTTCAATTGGCTCTTTTTCTTTCTTTACTAAACAAATATCCTTGATATCATTTGTTACTTCTTTTTTGACAACATTCTCCTTGCTATGCTCCTCACTTTCATTTTTCATAACATTATTTTCCACTGCTACTTCTTTCCTGTAACATTTATTTTCCTGTTCTAGTGAATGAACATCACCAAGTTGCACTGCCAATTCTTTCTTGACAATAACTTTTTCTTTCTGTGGTGGATAAACAATCTCAACTTGACTGTTTTCTTTACCCAAGGCGTTCTTAATTTCATCATTTACCTTTTTCTTTTCTTTTTCCTGTGTCAATGAGAACAAGTATTCAATATTCTTACTGTAATGAGTTCTTATATCCAGTGTAGACTGAACATCAACTAAATCTTGTTTAGGTTGAATATCAGCTGAATCAGATTTAGACTGGATTTTAGCAAGACCAAGTTTAGGCTGCATGTCACTGAGGTACAGATTAGACACACCATCATCAAAATCTTGTTTAGACTGGGTATCACCAAAGCTCTGTTCAGATATATTATCAAACCATGATTTAGACTGGGTATCATTAAAGCTCAACTTAGATATAATGTCATCAACACTTGCTTTAAACTGGGCATCACCAAAGCTCTGTTTAGATATACTGTCACCTAAACCTGGAATAGTCTGGGTATCACCAAAGCTCTGTTTAGATATGCTCTCATCAAAACTTGACTTAAACTGTGTATCATCAAAGCTCTGTTTAGATATACTGTCATCTAAACCTGGAATAGACTGGGTAACACAAAAGCTCTGTTTAGATATGCTTTCATCAAAACTTGATTTAGACTGTGTATCCCCAAAGCTCTGTTTAGATATACTGTCATCTAAACCTGGAAGAGATCGGTTATCATCAAAGCTCTGTTTATTAAACCATGATTTAGATTGGGTATCACCAAAACTCAGTTTAGATATAATGTCATCAAAGCTTGATTTAATCTGGGTATCATCAAAGCTCTGTTTAGATATACTGTCATCTAAACCTGGAATAGACTGAGTATTACCAAAGTTCTGTTTAAATATACTGTCATCTAAACCTGGAATAGACTGGGTAACATCAAAGCTCTGTTTAGATATACTGTCACCAAAACCTAGTTTAGACTGGGTATCACCAAAGCTCTGTTTAGATATACTGTCATCTAGACCTTGTTCATACTGGGTATCACCAAAGCTCGGTTTAGATATACTGTCATCTAAATCTTGTTCAGACTGGATATCACCAAAGCTCTGATTAGATATACTGTCATCTAAACCTGGAATAGACTGGGTATCACCAAAGCTCTGTTTAGATATACTGTCATCAAACCCTTTTTCAGGCTGGGCATCACCAAAGCTCTGTTCAGACAGCATGTTATTTAAACCTGGAATAGACTGGGTATTACCAAAGCTCTGTTTAGATATACTCTCATCAAGAGCTTGTTTGGGCTGGGTATCATCAAAGCTCTGTTTAGATAGCATGTTATCTAAACCAGGGATAGACTGGGTATTACCAGAGCTCTGCTCAGATATACTGTCATCTAAACCTGGAATAGACTGGGTTTCAACAAAGCTCTGTTTAGATATACTGTTATTTGTTATGTGAGATATATTACTATCAAACCATGATTTAGACTGGGAATCACCAAAGCTCTCTTTAAATATACTACCAACAAAATATGATTTTGACCGAGTATCATCTAAACTCTGTTTAGATATGCTGTCGTCTAAACATTGTTTAGACTGGGCATCACCAAAACTCTGTTTAGATATACTGTCATCTAAACCTTTTTTAGACTGGGTATCACCAAAGCTCTGTTTTGATATATTATCATCAATATCTGATTTTATCTGGTTATCCGAAATGTCCTGTTTAAATATATTATCATCAAAGAATGGTTTAGACTGGGTATCACCAAAGCCCTGTTTAGATATATTGTGACCTAAATCTTTGTTAGACTGGGTATCACCAAAGCTCTGTTTAGAAATATTGTCATCTGCACCTGGAATAGACTGGGTATCACCAAAATTCTGTTTAGATATACTGTCATCAAAACCTTGTTTATACTGGGTTTCACCAGAGCACAACTTAAATGTACTTTCCACTATTTTCTGGCTTAAATGTGTTCTCTTTTGTTTAGATTTTTTACTACCTTTTCTAGACTGTTCAGTTGCTTTATTCACTTTTCTAGATTTTTTCACAGGTCTGGTGGTCACTCGTTTGGTCATCTGTGTGCCACTGACCGCAGCGTGACACATCTTACAGTCAGACATCTTGTCAAGTGCCTGAAAAATAGAAACATCAGCAATTAATAAATTACAAGTTCTACCTTTTCAACAAAGTTTTTAAGATGCATATCTGATATTTCATTCTCTGCTGTATGGGAGGAAACATATTAAAATGCTTCTTGTTTCAAAGAGATAATAATATCAATGAAGTGACAACAGTGATTTCTTGTTTTGTAATACAAAAAAGAAATAATTCATCTGACTTCTGTAACTGTTAATACTAAAATGTGCAATTAAACAAGAACTCATTTCTATGAAGTCACAATTCAGCTTTCTCTTACATATTAACTCACCGTTACAAAATCCACCAGACATACTTTTGGCCAATTTTTATTCACTTTCTCCAGCCTTTTCAGATTGTGAGAACTTTTCCTGGTCTTGGTAATACCTGTAACAGACTGTAATCTTTGAGCTGAGGATCGTCGCTTGGTCACTGGTTTAGCTGTTTTGTCTCTCACTTTGACAGCTGCCAGTGAACTGAGACAAGTCTTGTGTAAAACACTCACTGCACCCCTCTCCTCATGTGCAGTGTAGGTGACTATCTGATCACTGTATCCTGTAAGGTATGGTTCATCCTGAACTGGTGTTCCTTGTCTTGAAGGGTGGTCACTCTCATCTGATTTATCGGCAGCTTCTGGGATAACAAGTCTACCTGACTGATTATGTTCATTAAATCTACCAGAAGATTCTGCAAGACCAGATACACAGATGGTATCTCCTCTGTCCATCATAAATGGTCTCTCAATGGGTGTAAAATGTTTGCTGGATGAAGTTTCTGATTTGTCTTTCAGAAAGAGGTGAGAGGAGAAAGCTAAATTGCTTTGACTGATGACATTCAGTGGTGCATGACTAACATCAGCAGGTGATGTTAAATTGCCAATGTCACCAGCAGCAGTGTCATCTAGAGGTTTCTCATCTATGAGAGGAGTCGAGGATCTCATGCTCTGTGTGTCAGATTCCACAACCTTTTCATCCTGGACTGGAGTGTTCTGTTGAGATCTGATGTCAGGGCTGTCAGTGCCATCAGGTATTGTCTCCTGAAACTGGTGAGGCATGTCAAAGCTGAAGTCAGTGTAGTCTATCTCCATCTCAAAGTCATCATTGGCAAAGTGAGACCACTGACTCTGGAAGTAATCAGACTTCACATGAGATCCAGACAGGTAAGAAGTTCGTCTGTGCTCCTTATTTTCCACGTCAGTAGAACTCACACTCTCACTCTGATTTTCACCTTTCCTCTTAGAGTCATCATTAACTCCAGATGATTGACTCTCATAATTTATCTTGTACTCCTTATTATTCTCTCCAACTTTATACAGTTTAGTATCATCTTTTGAATCACTTTCATCAATTACCTTATTCTGTTTAAATTCATGAGATGAATCATTTTCATCAATCACCTTGTTCTGTTTAAAATGATTAGATGAATCATTTTCATCAATCACCAAAGACTGTTTAAAATCATTAGATGAATCATTTCCATCAATCATCTTGTTCTGATTAAAATGATTAGATGAATCATTTTCATCAATCACCAAAGACTGTATAAAATCATTAGATGAATCATTTTCATCAATCATCTTGTTCTGTTTAAAATCATTAGATGAATCGTTTTCTTCAATCACCAAAGACTGTTTAAAATCATTAGATGAATCATTTTCATCAGTTATTTCACACTCTGTTATGTTATCACAACTCTGGTTTTCATCAAACATTAGGTGCTTAACATCAGCATTAAATTCATTTTCTTCAGTTATTATAGATACTTTAATCTCAGTATATGATTGCATTTCATCATTAATCTTAAAATCAGTAGACGATTGGGTTTCTAGATTCATCTCATATTGTTTCACATCACTAGATGATCGGGTTTCTGCAGTTATCTTTGCCTCTTCAATAGATGATTGGATTTCTTCAGTTATCTTTGCCTCTTCAATAGGTGATGGGGTATCTTCAGTTATCTTTGCTTCTTCAATAGATGATTGGATTTCTTCAGTTACCTTTGCTTCTTCAATAGATGATTGGGTTTCTTCAGTTACCTTTGATTCTTCAATAGATGATTGGGTATCTTCATTTATTTTTGATTCTTCAATAGATGATTGGGTATCTTCAGTTATCTTTGCTTCTTCAATAGATGATTGGGTATCTTCAGTTACCTGTGCTTCTTCAATAGATGATTGGGTATCTTCGGTTATTTTTGATTCTTCAATAGATGATTGGGTATCTTCAGTTATCTTTTCTTCTTCAATAAATGATTGGGTATCTTCAATTATCTTTGCTTGTTCAACAGATGATTGGGTATCTTGAGTTATCTTTTCTTCTTCAATTGATGATTGGGTTTCTTCAGTTATCCTTAAATCCTCAGCAGATGATTTAGTTTCGTCAGTCACACTGGGACTGTTTATGTCACTAGAACACTCAGCTTCGTGAACCACACAGGACTCTTTGGTGTCACCTGACTGTTTCACACCAGCCTCCTCACAGTGGGATATCATGCTAGTTACACTGCAAGACTGGTCTTCATCCATTTTCTTCTTTTCTTTCACACCATCAGAACTCTGATTTTCAGAAATCATCCTGAATTCTGTAGTATTAGTGAAACACTGACTGTCACCAAACATTGTGGATTCTCTAATACTGCTAGACGTCTGGTTGTCATCAACCATCTTCAATTCATGACTAGAATACTCACTGGCAATATCAACATTTTCTTTGATGCTGGTTTCTATGACAACAGGGATGCGAGAGAAAGGTTTGCTGTCTGCTGGTGGTTCAGGCATGCTGTTTGTTGCTTCACTTGTTGATTTTTGCTGCTCAGTAATCCACACATCACCACCAGCTTCCACTTCCTGTTCTCTGTTAGTTCTAGAATTTTCTCTTTCTGGCACGGTGCTGTCTTCAGCAGACCGTGGCTGGGTTTGTCCAGTCTTAGAAACTTCCTGAGACGACCACAGGGCAGCCAGGGCTGCCACAGCTCCAGACACACCCCCTGACTGCTCCTCTTTCTTCTCTAGCAGTGGTAACGACACATTTCGCAATTCTGCTGAAATACAACTCTTCACATTCTGAAAAGACAAAAAGAAAAGTACAGAAAAAGCAAAAAAATATATTAACTATATTAAGTATTTTATGCCTATCAATTATTATTATTATTATTATTATTTGCTATAAAACACAACTAACATTTTCCCATGGAAACCTGTGTAACATTATTTATGTCAAATCACTACTCACCACTTCTCTGCTGTCTTCAACACAGCCCTCTGACTTTGATTTGTCTGTTTGCAGATCACAGTTTGTGGAAATGTCTTCACTTTGTCTGCCCAGCTCCTCAAACTCAGCAGTTAGGTTTCTGCCTTTCACATGGGTTGATTCTGCTAGAAGTTTTCTAGGAGTATAGTCTGCCTCCTTACTCAGTTGTCCCCCTTGTACAACAGTTTTAGGGCCCAACCACATTCCTAAATCAGGCGACATATCACCCATCTCCAGTTTTCTTTCAGTCGATTCTGCCTTATAGCTGTAATTATAAATAATCAAATACATGAAAATTTATTTAGTATCTTCAAAGTGCTGACAATTTTGTTGGGTGTCAAACAAGAAATGAACAGACAGTCAAAATCAATGAAATTAAAATGATAATGATGATGATAATAATAAAACAGCATAAAGAGCTTAACACTGCAAAGATTCTGTCTTTGAAAAGAAATATTTCAACTGAGAAAACAGAACATCAAAACAAAAAAATAATAACAATAAAACATAAATAAATAAATAAATAATATTAATAATAATAAAAGAAAATACAAATAAGAAAGTAAATAAATAAATCATGTTATATATTTCAGTTTATTAGTTTTCACACGTTTATCAGTTTTCACAAAATGTCAAATAATGACTAACTCAACAATAAACTCTGCTGTAAATCTGAGATGTACTGAGTTAGTTAATATGTGCTACAAACAGATGAATTATGATTCTAGTTATTACAATTTTCACACTGACAGAATCTACTCTATCATGATGACATGACAAGGAAAAAATTGGAGAAACATAGGTTTCATAATACTGTTCTATCTGAATGGTTTTAACCTTATTTTGTTGATATGTACTTGTGAGAGTACTTGGGAAACATTACTGATTAATGTAATATGAAAAGTATGAGACTGGAAATTCCAAACTAAACAGTGATAAAATGTTCACCTCTGATTGTCATCATCATGCTCTGTAACTATTAGTCTTCCATCACTGAAACTTTTCCTTGGACTGGTTTCAGCTCTGGTATAGCTGTCATGAATACTTGCTTCAGATCTGCTTGATCTGGGACTGAAGCTTCTTCTGCTTCTGCTGCCTGTGTCATCCACCCTGTGTGTGTTCTGTTTCCACATACATCTCATGTCAACATCCCCATACGCATTAACACTCTGTTCATACTTAGACCACATGCTGCTGCTGCTGCTGCTGCTTCTTGGACTGGGTGCCTTTTGTGGTCTCCTGGGACTTGTCTGATTTGAGTGTCTCTGCTGTTGATGTTTGTCATGTCTGACAAGAGCTCGCCAGCCAGTCTGATCATCATCATCCTCATCACCTGCTTCTGGACTGACAGAGTAGGATGCGAGTTCAGCATCACCAGCTGCTTCCTCATAACCCATGTGATACGTTGTCCATTGTTTTGATCTGTGGTCGATACCCACGTCCATTCTTTGAGTGTCTGAATCACTGTGCTGAAATGCTGCTTCTCTTTGCATTCTCATGTCAACATCCAAGTCTGACTTTACAGGTGACTTCTGGATGTGTGATGAACTCACTGAACTTGCTATTGGAAATTTGTACTTCTGAAGAATATCCTGTATGTTGCCCATTGCCTGCAGTTTGGACAATAGATCTTGAACTGAAACTGGAGGAAGCTGCTGTTGTTGCTGCTGTTGCTGTTGTGGTAGGGGCATAGTTGTATTTTCTGCAAATTCTGTAGTTCTGTAAATATCAGGTGCACCAGACTGAGGTGGATTTATTATATTTTCTTGTCCTGAATCGGAAACAATTTTTGTTCCCTGCTGATTCTGTAGATGAGAACTCTGAGAGAGGCCAGTCTGTGTGTGAGGAGAGTAGGTGTATGAACTGACTGGAGAGGAATACACAACCTGACTCACAGTCGAGGGAGAGCTGTAGCCTGAGTATCCAGCTTTTCTGACTGACTGATAATCACTTCTCAACAAGCCAATGTTAGACTTCCCACTGATTATATCACGTACTGCGTCTGGATCTTCCTTCACTGGTGATGTGGTGTAACTGGCAATCCCTTCATTCTTCACCAGAGAACTTGTGGAATAACTGGCTATAACATGAGGGATCTCAGCTACATGTGGGGTATACAAGCAACTTTCAAATGTCTTATCAGGACCTGCACATTCAGCATGAACTGTGCTTTCTGTATCAGTTTGTGTTTCTGTCACACTGCAGTCTTTTACTGGATCAGTTTTAGATGATGTTTCATGTGTTTTTTTGGCTACAGAAATTCTACTGGAGTAGTCTTTTAAAGATATTTTCTTCTTTCCTGGTCTAACGGACTGCGGAGGACTAGGATCTAAGTTTTCAGTGTTACTAGAATCTGTTCTATCTTCAGATTCTTCTGTTTTAGCTGTCACTTGTTTATCCAAAGCACACAAAGCTGATTGTTTGTTTTCACTTAAAGCTTCAATACTTTCATTGAGATCTTTGATATCTGCCTCACTGCTTAGTCCAGGAACATCAGGTATCTTCTCCTTAAGTTTTGGTTCTTGTACACCTGATGTTTGAGAATCTGCTCTCTGACCTAGAGAAATGTTACTGTGAGATGCATAAGCATCAGAAACAACCAGTCCAGAGTTAAACCCTGTCTCAGTAAATGTCTGCTGTTGTTGTTGCTGTTTCTGACTGTGTTCTACTGCTTTACTCCACAGTACATTAACTGTCCTGATCATTGTCTGGATTTCTGGACTTAAAATCCTTGCCTCTGTTTCTAGGTTTGAATCTCCTTCAGCTGGAATCCTACTCAGTTCCTGAATCTGCTGGCTTGTGATGATTCCTCGCCTGGCTGGTATGTGTGCAGTGTCTCTCCACACTGGAGGCATCACCCCAGCAGTCATAGGCATCCCAGGAATGGGTGGACGAGGAAATATAAAATGTGGATAAGGGATGGGCAAGCCAGTTACAATGTTTTGTTCATCGCTGTTCTCTCGTCTGGGAGTCTCTGAACTCATTCTTCTCATGTCAACTCCAGCAGTGACTTCAGAATCAGCTCTCTGATTCCCATCTGCAGAAACACTTTTCCTTGCCACTCTTGAACTCCATGTAGGAAGGGAAGTAACTTCAGCTTCAGTTCGCCAAGACTCTCCGAATCTGTCGTAGGAAGATCGAGGTCTTGATGTAGATTTAAGTCCTGAAAGATTTTTCTTTAAGTCCACCAAGGCATAAGGTAAACAATGGCGTGGTCGGTCTGAGGGCAAAGCTTCATCAGTGTACTCAAACAGATAAATCTTAAAACAAAATAAAAAAATTATACTTAGTATATAAAACACACCTCAGTTTTGGTGATTATGTTATATAAAACAATGCTCATAAAAAATTATTATTATTAATGTCCAAAAACTTTAGCCCTTTTTTGTTTATTTTTTAATTTTGGGCAAAAATAAAACAGAAATAAACAGATACTGGGATACAGAGATAGAGGCAAAAAAAAAAACACACAAAACAACAGTAACAGAGACAAAGAGAGAAACATAATTTACTAATAAAAGTATATAGTTTCCTGATATTTAGAAATAATATAGTTTACTGATTCTTAGAAATAATATATACTTTACTGATATTTATAAAAGGTATGATTTACTGATATTTGTAAAAGATATAATTTAGTGATATTTATAAAAGGTCTAGTTTACTGATATTTTGATAAAACATGATTTACTATAGTTGTAAAAGATATAGTTTAATGATATTTATAAAAGGTATAATTTACTGATATTTGTAAAAGATATAGTTTAGTGATATTTAGAAAAGATATATATTTACCTGTGATCGAAGTATCTGTGTGGTAGGTGTGTCACTGGGTTGGGCAGGTATGGCTGAAATGTGGGAGTCAAAGTTGGGAGTAGGTTCAACCTTGCAGTCTTGACTTGCAACTGGCATTGCTTTACACCGGCCAAGTGTCACCTGAAATATATCTTTTAACTTGATAAAGTCTTAAAACACACACAAAAAAATATATATATAAAGCAATAAACAAAATAACTAACTGGTCAGATCTTATCCTAGTTCCATTTATTTATTTATTTAAAAAAGTGTATTTGATCTGGACATACAAGTAATAAAAAAATGTAAACATGTTTTTAACACAGATTTAGCTATACAAGCTGTTAAGGACAGAAGAGAAGAAACTGACTGGACACACTATTTAGAAACTACAGAATCAGATTTTTGAAAAGATTCAGATAGGATTCAGATAGGATCCTGATGAGAAAGAAAGAAATTACTGTTTTCCAAGCTAATTTACTCTTTTAATGAAAAAGTATATAAGTCTCTGGTTTGTGCTGCCCTGTCAACACTGACCTTGAAAACACAGATACAAGTTTTTGCTTCATCGCGACCATCAGCAACTCGGAGTTGTACATCAGGGTGTCGACAGATGTAGACTCCAGACTTGCCATCACCTGTAAGAAAACATTTATCTCTGATTGGTTAAATGTTTCAAACTGTCTGTTGATTGGTCCAAACATTTCTTGCCAGATTATTTTATACTTTAAAACTTCATATAACATAATATCAAAATCATATTTCATACATCTTTGTATAAAAGAACATCAGCAATTATCTTCTTTTTTGGAAAAAAAATTTAATCTTTCATTGTGAGGAGTGTTTGGACTTGGTGTTTTTGTTTCTTACTGGTGTGAAGAACACACTCAGGCTCTGCTGTTTATCTAAAACAAACAACAACTGCAGGTGTCTTCTTCAGAACTGACAGCAATGTAATGACATTATCCTACTTAGATTCACAATGACTAGCTTCTGTATTGATAGAAAACAACTAGATATTCTTATTTATTTATTCAGTGTTCTTAAACAAACAAAAATTAACAATAAAAAAAAATAAAAAAAATGAATAAAAAAATAATAATAATAATAATAAAAAAATAAAAATAAAAAAATAAAAAATAAAAAAAATAAAAAAAATAAATAAATAAATAAACCAAATGGAAAATAAATACATCTACTTTAAAACATTTGAATTACTGGCTTCATAAGGTATGTGAAATGTTTACTTTATTATGATTTTGTTATTACTCTTCTTCTTTTCTATTGATTTTTTTTCTTTGAAAGTACTTCCTCTATGATAATAATAAAAAAAAAAAAATTAAAAAAAATTGTCAATTAAAAAATAAAATAAAACAAATAAACAAATAAAATAAAATCAAAATAGTAGAGAAAAAAAAACCCACTTAATAATAACAATAACGTTTCATGTTTTAGTTCTGCTCAATTTATGAATGCAGTATTGAGTAATCTCCCCTATCATCTCCATCAGGAAATTCACACAAGATGGCTCTGTTTTATGTAAATACCTGAGATACATTGTTAAGAGATATCCGTTGTCAGTGTCCTAAATTTCTACAGAGCACCAGTTATTCAATGAGAACGACTGACAGCAAAGTACAAACTACACTCAGTATCAGTGACTGGAAACATACTGGTTTATTTACAGATAACTGAGGGTTGTTTGTGGTTACAGCTGTTGAACTTGGGAGTTACTCTGACCTCATTACACAGAACACAGTGTTTATAGTGTACTGCAGCTAACCACAACTAGTGAGTAATCACTGTGAATAGTAATTACACATTTCTATGTACATTGTCTGTTTTTATACAAACATGTTAAAATTCATGACGATTATTTTATTATGATAAGCTCTTTCTGTGTTATAAATCTGTTTAAGTTATTATAACATACATCATGTTGCAGGTATCATTGTTATAATGTATGAATTTGTGGTGTGTTATATATAATAAGTATATATATTATTAGTGTGCCTATGCACATGCAAGAATGTATATTTTGTGATGTATGTACATCTGTATTTATGTGTGTGTATTTGTATTGTGTATGTATATATGTCTGCATGTTACTGTGTGAATATACATCATTGTATACATACAATATATGTGTGTATGGTGTGCATTATCTCAGTAGTAACATTTAGTGTTAACTTTTCAGAGATGTGATGAAGTCTGAGACTAACAAACACTAGTCACAATGGCCGACTGTGACTGTGCTGGTTGTGACAACTGCTGTGATTGTGACAACTGCTGTGACTGTGACAACTGCTGTGACTCCAGTGATAAGCCACTGACCTGTATGCTGTGTTGTGGTATGTGTTTCTCTAGTACCGGTGTCAGTGCTGCTGAAGATGTAGATGCTGCTTGTAGCAAACAGAAATTGAAAGATGGACCAGCCGGTGTGATAAAAGAGACAGACATTCTGCCTGTGTTACAGCAACCCAGTCCAACACACAACCCCATCACACCATCCACTTAGTGTTAGATAACACCACAGTGCAAAGACGTGGCTAAACACACACACACACACACACACACACACACACTGACACAGAGACACACACACACACACAGACACCCACACACCTCGCAAAGTATTTGTATAACAAAGAAAAGTGTCTGACAGACTACAACTCAGAATTCTGCTTGTATAAACTTTACTGTGTGCATTGTAAACTTTCCTGCAAATAGTCAGATATACCTCCAAGTTCAAAATGTTTTTACAAATCAAGCTAACAAAATGTGAAGATGGTTAAAAAAACAAAAACAATAATAATAACAGTACAAATAATAAATAAAAATTAAAAAAGAAACAGCTAGAGATTTTAGGAAGCAAGTATAATTTTCAAAGCTAATGTTTTAGAACTAACTAAACATTTCACATATAATCCTTTAATTTTTTTTTTTTTTGGAATATAACCATATAAACTTACATATTTTTATAATGTACATTAAATGTAAATTAATTTATCTGTAAGCATCAATCTCTCTGTATTTACTAAGTTATTTTTCTTAAATCTAAGTCTTTATTTTTGTATACACACACACACATAAAATCTGATAATGCTAAAACGTATATTTGGATTCATTATTATTATTCCCTTCACAGTCTAATGAAGTATATAATAATAATAATAATAATAATAATAATAATAATAATAATAATAATAATAATAATAACCATTATAAATAAATAACATATCTATTTGAGATGTGTTTGTCAAACAAAATAATGAAAAGCATAATGATGAGTATTTGCTATAGAAGGTAATGTCTTTATAACTGAAATGAAATTACCATCATCATTGTCATTAGCAATATTGTTATTATTATTATTATTATTATTATCATTATTATCTTCATCATCATCTTCATCATTATTATTATTGTTATTATTATTACTGCATATAGTTTAATCTGTAGTTTCAAAACCAAAACACCACTGTCCACTACCAACATGATAATGATAAAAACTGGTCTGGGCTTGTATGTAGTTTGTTTTCTTCATTTGCATTGTCCAGACATCTACCTAGTCATGAAGTCTAAAAAGTGTATATGGATGATGTTGCCCCTTTTTGTTTTAATTTATAGTAGTGCTAAGTTTTGTTAAATTTAATTTTACAGCTGTTAAAGATACATATCCAATATATTTATGTATTCATGAATAAAGCAATTTTTTCTCCTGATTGTATGATTATTATTATTTTTATTGTTATTATTACTACTATTACTACTACTACTACTACTCTATTACTACTGCTATTACTAGTACTACTGTTATTATTGTCATGATTGGTATTAATATTATTAGTAAAGAAGTTGATTCAAAAAGTTACTTGAAGATATGAATGACTTGAACAAATTTCAAGAAGGAAACTGATAGCACTCACAGGACTTCAACCTTCCCATGAACGGAAAATAAATAAACTAGATTGATCAATGAACGAATTAATACAACAACTAGTGACATCAAAAATAATAAACAAACAAATAAATAAATAAACAGAATTAAAAAAATAAAAATAAATAAAGCACCAATTCATATATTTTCATAGAACTTTGCACTTACTTTGTGAGTCAAACTGTTTTCTGTTTTTATTTATTTACTTACTTACTTACTATTATTTATTCTTTATGTTTTTTTTGGGGGGGTTGGCCTTTTTCTTTTCAAATGCAAGATATTTTTGGTGTCATTCTTACCATTGAAGATTTTTTTAAATGATTAATTATAATCATTAAAATATTCAAAAATGCTTGAGAAACCAATAAAATCATCATGAGAAAGAAATAAACAACAACAACAACAAATAAATAAATAAAAATAAAGAATAAAATTAACTATTTAGAGAGAAAAAGGAGAGAAAAAAGAGGAGGTGTAAAACGTGTTCTCACCTAGAGGGCTGATATTTAATGGCCGAGTCTTCAAGCCATTTTTGATAACTTTGCTGACCACCTGGCGGTCAGACCGGAAAGTCAGAAAACAAAACTGTTCACTGAGCTCCCGAGTGTGTCGGCCATCTTCTTTCAGTTCCTGACGCTTCTTCCTGAAGTAAACACAGTTCCACGTGACAAAACCAGGTTCATTTTCTATCTTAAAACATTATACATCAAACACAAACATGTATACACATACATCCACACATACACTTTACATACAGAGAAACATACATACATTTTTAACACATATATGGACAGACTTACAGACACATATGCACATACACACATACATACATATACAATACACATCCAAAAACATTAGACACAGAGACAGACATACATACCAACCAAAAAATATACATACATATGTACACAAACTGAAAAATGCAAATGCATACACACTCTTTTCCTACAAAAAATATATCATATAGCTATCTGGACATAAGCTGCTGACAGACAGGAAGTATCACTGGGTAGCAGTCCACACATTTCTCACCTGTAGCTACTTTCCAGTTCTGGATTGTCCACTATCTGCACTGAGGTGACCTCCCACTGACCCTTGTAGGTGTGGTCAAGATAGGACTGGTCAATGACCTGCAGAATGTCCACAGCATCTCTGCTAGTGATGCTGACATTTCTTAAGTTATCTGCAAACATCAATAATAACAGTAATAATAATTTTAATACATATTAATAAAATAGATGCAACAATATGTTAAAAACAACAACAAGAACAATAATAATGTTTTAATAAATTGTATAATCAGAGGCATACACTGATATATACACTTTTGATGTGCACTGCGACTGAAATAACACATCACACATTTGTCTGTGAATTACAATCAGCAGTATCTGTTTTGTCTGTGTTCATCTTTCCAACAAGAAACAGTCAATATTTATATATCAGTAAACATTTGTGAACCTCACATCAGTTCTGTTTTTATGTATTCATATTTTACCCAAACATTCAAATGAGTGTGTACATGCAGTGTTTTCTAGTCCATGTGTGTTTACATTAGCATGAGTGAATATTGATCATTTTACCACTGACTTCATATTATGCATAAAAATCATCTGTGCCAGAAAATTTTTGTATTTTTGTTGGTGGTTTTTTGTTTTGTAATTTATCGTGTAAAACTCACCTTTAGAAACTTTTTTCTTGATTTTTGGAATGTTAAAATTCAGCTGTGTTGTTGCACTGGCATCATACATGTTTATGTCAGCATTCTGAAACACAAAATTATGAAAATATACTTTCACAACACTAACTAATTAACAGTTTCAAATAATAAATAAATAAATAAATAAATATATAAAATTAAAAAATTAAAAATTAAAATGTGGGTTGTCTTGAATGCTGATTTCTGTGTATCCTTCTTTTCTATGGGCCAATTTCTCTGTACTGTGATATTGTATTTTGTTTCTTGTTCCATAAATGACGTGACATGTGCTGTGCTGTATGTATTTATGTATATGTGCATATGAAGCAAACTAATAAGTTCTGCATCCTAATGTACTGAAATAATTTTGAAATTCTTAATCATTTTATATCACTGATTCTTAACTTGATATACATCAATATATTTCAGTACTCTGTAACTATTTATAGAGTGACTGAAAACTGGAATAATTCATGTGTGCATTTTTTACAACACATGTATCAGATAGGTACCATTGCTGTACACTGTGGTTGTAGATATCCATCAAAGTACTGCATGGGCTAAAATGTCATAGGATATATAGCGAGATTAATCTTTATCTATTTATGATATATTAAGAGTTGAAATATAATTTAATAAATTTTCACGTCACTAGATTTGATCCTTTATACAAAATGTTAATTAGACTGCACACACACACACACACACACACACACACACACACAAATATATATCATGGTTTATTTTCATACATGTTAAAGTAACACAGGTTACTAAGAGACTTGTTAAAACAGGCTGTTGCTGGGTGTCTAGCAACCATCTCTAGTACAACCAGTCCAGGATCAATCACATTTAATACATGATATCTACTATGCTATTTCCCATTCCAGTGGGTTTTCTCATCAAGTGCTTATGGGAGTGCTTTTCATTTTTAAAAACAAAATGTCCTATACATGATACAAATTAGCCAAGTTTTTGTTTTGAAATATCTGGAATGTAAAAATTAAAATGTTAGCGGGTAAAGCAGTTTTAGAGTCAGCCATTTAGCTGAACTAAATGTATTTTATTTGTAGCTGCACTTAATGACTTCATAATAAACAGCATCTATGTTATTCAAATGTTTTATTTCTTGCTAAAATAAACCTTAGATCATTATGTGTTTTATATCTGTGCTTTTTGAAATACTTTCAGTAACAGTTTCATTTGTTTATTCCACTACCCCTACTGTTTTTTATACACAGTTCACAGATATCCTTAACACCACATTACATTAATATATTAATCTCCTGAAAGTATTTTGTTGTTTCTAGCCATGTGTATATACATACATATATATATATATCTTTACATGTGTATGTGTGTGTGTGTGTGTGTGTGTTCAAGGAACTGACTAGGGAAACATTCCTGTGTATTGTTTGACAGTTGTCTAGAGAAATGATTGTACACCAGCATTTCCACAAATGCATTCATGCAGACACTCACACAGATATCTATACCTATTCACATAAATCCTTTATTGACACAGAATGTGTAAAATATTCCTATCTCCTAATCTGTACAGACCACATTACAACACACATTACACACACAATGTTTTTTTTTTCAAATCTGCTCTGTAGAAGGATTATCTTTTTAAAAAATTAAAATTAAAAAAAAAGGAAGAAAGAAACTATTTAATATTAACCAGACATGACTGAAAAAATGCGAAAATGTGTTTATTATTATATATATATATATATTTTTTATTTATTTATCATCATTATCATCACTGTCATTATTATTATTATTATTATTATTATTATTATTATTATTATTATTATTATTATTATTATTTTATTACTATTATTATAATGTTTATTTTATTAGTTTAATATTTTCAGCATGAACTGCCAACCGCCAAGCTGTGTGAACACATTTTATAACAACCAAACTAACAAGAACAACAACATTAGCAACAGTAATAGTAATAAAATAAATAACAGTAATAAATAAATAAATAAATAAATAAATAAATATATTCCATTTGGCTTTCTGGAATACAAACAAATAACAACAAAAAACAAAACAAAACAAACAACTAAAATAAAATAAAATGAAAAACAAAAATTATCAACGAATTAAAAAAATAAAAATATATTAAAAAAAATTATATATGTATTAATTACAATGAAAATTGTTATTGATAAATCTCTAGTACTGCTAACAATACAACACTCCCATCAATGTACACAACTGTAATGTTGTTATATACAATCAATGACAATTAATCTGTTTTTTGCTAAACTGATAGCAATGATAAAAATATTAACAACCACAGTTAAAGATGAGTGATTCTGTTAACAGCAAGGCATGTTCTGTATGCATCTTGCTACAGAGAGTCTTTGATTAACAAGTTGTATAGGGCTGTTTGGATTGTGAAAATGCCCATGGTGGTGCCATCAAGGACTGATTCTGTTTACAACCAAGTTACAACCTACCTCCACAGAAAACCAGTGCTGAAAGATTTTCTATTTTGAGATTAGTTTTAACTGTTGAACTTTAGTTCAAATGTCTCAGAAAAACACACATCATTCAAATTAGCTAGTGTAAGACTTCTTTGGAAACTTAACAACCTGTGCTACACACACACAAAAAAATGTTACTGTTCATCAGTTTGCAAAACATCTGTTCTCTTTGTCCACCACTTCCTACCAGTCAGTATTTTAATACTTGTTATTCAAGTAACTATTGAACTCTGTGAACTACTGTTAGGAATTATTTTACACTGGTCAATTTAATAACACACTGAATAATTATACTATGGAAATGATGACGTCTTTTTATTTTTGATGGTTGTCTCCGACAGGAATCTGTATTAGTAGAATAGACCAGAGAGTGTTTTCCCCATAATTTTCCCCATGATATAACCCAATTATGAAGAGCTGGACTATTTTCTCCCAGCTTTGACAAAGTGCTCTGTATGAGTGACGGCACTGTTTTGACGTATCATCTTACTGAGCTGATTCAATCTTTTATCTTGATAAAACTTTCTTGGTGCAAATCATTGAGGCAAACAAGTGTACATTACATGTATGACAAAAGTAACTGATATCACCAGCATATACTTAGATATAGACAGGTATGTAGATACACATATATCTGTGCATAAGCCAGTGTACAACAATCTGTGTCAGTCAGTCAGTGAGAAGTGGCAGTAGTTTAATCTGAACCACTGTTCACACAAGAAAAATACTGAATTTCATTCTTTCACATGAATCTCTCTGTGTGATAAAAAATATGGTATAAAGATTTAAAACAAAGCTGGATTGAAGTTGTTTTGCACAAATTACTAAAACTAGACAGCATGGTTACTCAAATATATGCATGAATACATTTATACAAGTTAGAGGTGGTTGACCTGCATTTTGGGGCCCAGATGCTTCAGATGTTTATGGGGTCCCTCTGCAATAAGCAAAGGAGTCAGGCTAACCAGTTTCTTCTTCAGTGGCCTGATTGATGACAGATCATGACCAATTTTCTTTTTCAAATTTAACCATGGCACTTCTCTGATTTGGATTAAAATGTTGAAACAATGCAGACTAAAGTTATTTCTGGGATCCCTCAGGGATTAAGGGCCTTGAAGCTTAAGCTTCGTTAATTTCATAACAAATCTGCTCCTCCAAGTTAGAAAGTTTTGTGAGTGCAATAAAACAGAAAATGAGAAAAACAACGTAAACTTTTTTGACAAAATTATAAATTTTATTTCAGAAACTGTTTTTTAAATATATTTTTTATTCCAATTTTTACCTCTTTGTGATACATCTTAATGAAATGGAGAGAGATAAAATGGCAGTGCTACAACACATGTATTTTCTTTTAACAGGATAAATCAGTAATGTGTGAAATCTAACACCTAGGAGTTTTATTGTTTGGTTCCTGTATACGTTCAATATAAATATCAGTTTCCTTTGTAGTAATTCAGTACATGTGACAACAGATGTCTGCAGGAATTAGAACGTGAAACAGTAGAATTGATAAATAGAAAGCTTTTGTTATACTGAGTGATGTGTCATTACAAAACAATTACCAGTTGTTCTTTTCACACTTTGTAGTAGAAATGGTCTCAGAATAATCAAGGATGATCAAAAATACAAAACAATAATAATAATAATAATAAAAAGTAAAATAGTCTTTTAAATTTAAACATTCTAGTCTGTTCAGTTTTTTTTAAAGTTTTATTCTGTACTTTCTTATGTTATCAATAACAATTTCTAATTATTCTTTTCAGGTTTTGGAGCAGAAGTCAAATAAAAACAATGCTAGGATTATTAAAAAAAAAAATAAAAAAAAAAATGAAATAATAATATTTAAAAAATCTATCAAGCTGTTATCAGTCATTACTACTAATACTAGCTAAGTAAATGGTTTTGGAGTTGTTTTTTTTTAATTTTATTTTATGGCTGCCTTCAAACGTGATATCTGTTTACTAATACTAGACTCACAGCTGCTGAAACATGTATGTGAGTTGAAACTGTTCTATTTACTGGCAACAGCTTGCTAAATTGTTAACTCGTTACAACACACTAATAAATTAAGATAAAAATTTTAACAAATTTAGAATTAATTTTTTTTTCCCCTTACAGTTTCTTTTATAAAAATTATAAATAAATAGTACAACAAAAACAGCTATTAAAATTAAATGATCTAAATTGAATTCTAATTTTGTGGTAACTGTAGATAATTTTTTTATTCTATCAAATTACCAAATATGAAATCAATTCAGACTGATCACATTAAACTCTTTAGATATAATTTAGAAACTGTAAAATTAAATGCAAAACACAACAATAATAACAACAAGAACAATTAATAATAATAATGATGATGATGATGATGATGATAATATTAATGATGATAATAATAATTAAAATAATCAGGTAAGAACAGTTCTGGATGAGGAGGTTGATTGTTTACCCATTATTTGTTTTATTTTTGTTAAAAACAAATGCAAAATGTTTTAAGAATGTTTTCAAGAAAATGCAGATATACTTAGCAATGCAGGGTTTATTTATTCCCAAAACCCATCTCCTCACATACAAATAATACACAACACTGTATCTATCACTACATATCAGTCCCCCCACCCTAAAATTTTATTTCAGTCAAGTGATTAAGTAGTTGAATGGCAGGAATCCTTCATCCATTTGTGACAATAATTAAAAAAAAAAAAAAATTAACTTGTTAATTAAAAGGTTTTTTCATTAAGATATTTTACTGTCAATGATTATTAAATGCTGTGATAAAGAGAACATTTCAATGTAAATGAAGCAAAAATAACAGTAAGCTAATTTAAGTATCCTTCAGAGGATCACTTGCCTGTGCTCTGCTTCAGCATAAAACAGAGACTAGATATGAAGTCACTGAGTTAGAGGGATCAAGCTAAGATCCTTCTGGGATATGTGTTAAACTGATGGTGACTTTCCTCTGTTTTGTCACCAAGTAGATGCTCTTGCATTTCTTCCTACAGATCATGTCACATGAATTCTCTTAGATACTCAGCTCGGGATGATTAACCTGATGCAACATATGTAAGAGGTCCATGTACAATGAGCACAAACAAATGGTTTAAGAATCAACTTTCACTATATTGTCACTCTGCTCTCAACCGTGTGATGGAACATGCATTATGTTATCTTCTAACCTCAGCCACATACAAATGTAAGAAGTATGGAACAACAAATTCCAAGGTTATGTTCACTGCTCAAGTTACAGTCTGAGTGTGCTCAGGTTTGTGGCATTGTGGTTTAAGATTGGAGTGGTGCCTATTTCTGAATTCCTTTAGAGTGTGAGCCACAATCAGACAATTGCTTAGCCACACATTTAAAAATGTATGAAACTGTGTATGTTATGAGTTATTAATTTTAAAGTTTTCAAATACTGCACTAAAGATGACATAGGTTTTCATATTTTCCCAGTTATTTCCTCTTTTGAAAAAATGTTTGGCCAAAATGTCCCAGGGTGAAACATACGAGGACTGTGGCCAAAACATCTACATTAATTGAAACCATGATGTACTGCTGGAGAAAACTTGTACAATCAGTTAGATGAATCTATATTATTTATGTGGAACCAAAAACATCAATATTGGTTTTGGCAAAAAGATGAAAACATATTACTGATGCATTTTAAAGACTTTATTGTGAAACAAGTAAAAATTAAAATTAAAAACAAAACATTCAAAGATTAAAAAGAGCAGAAAAAAAAAGTAAAGAAATAAAAAATTGTTAGAAATACCTCTGTGCATGTGAGAGATGCAAGGTAACACTGGCAGAATATTCACATTTTATTTATTAATTTCTAAATATATAATCAACCATTATTGGTGTTTTATTTTAGTAACAAATAAAAGAAATGTAATATGTGAATTATAAAAATACTCTGTTAAAATTATTTCTTAGACAAACATATATATTTTATTTTTACTTTTTTATATATATTTAATATTACAGTATTCAGTTTCAAAAATAAAATAAAAAATGGAATCAAACATTCTGAAACTGAGATTTCTTTCACTAAAAATGAAATTGAACTGTTACCGAACAAGGTTTTGAAACCTAATATAATATGATTGGTGATGATTTCCATACACCAGTTAGCAGTTTTTGACTTTTTCACAGTTAACTTTATAGTAAAACTGCTTTAAAAGATGGATGTACTCAGCACTTGTTTACCTTATGCCAGTAACATTCAGTAAAAACCTGCACCACCAACTAATGTTATGAATGAATTTTGAGTTTTGTGAACTCATTAGCTATTGCTAGCATGCAGTACTCTGTTAGCTGTCTCCACAGCATCAGTAGAAATGTGTCTGTGTCATAAATTGTATTTGAATATACTGTCAGGATAGCTGAAAAGACAACAAAGAAGTAATAAAGATGAAAACCTGGCTGTCTGACAGTTGCAAACACACAATTAGTGAGATTAATATTATAGAAGAAAATCCCACACATAACATTGTCTTCAAACAGATCATCAGATGTGGCTTAACTACAGTTGAATACTTTAATATAAATTATGTGACGTATTTAGTCTGACCGTCTTGTCAGTTTTTTTGGTACGACTCTTCTATGACAGTATGATAGCATTATATGCTTAATCAAGTTAAAATGACAATTCTATAATCTGTACAATATGACAGCTCTGTGACTTATGCAAAGTTAGAAAGCAGCATATCTGTTCACTTGTTCATGATCTGTCTGGAGTTAAGTTTCAGACACTCACAAAATTAAGAACAAAGACAATCATATGAGTTTTCATTCAAATACAGTACTGATAGTGATTTGACATGAAAGTACCTCAAGATGAAAACAGACAAGGTGACAAACAGAAGTATTCCAGCAGGAGTGTTATTTATGGCTGCACACATAGTTCAAATAATTTCATAAAACTTACTGTTCACCCTACAGGAAACATGTCAATGAGTGAGTTAAATCTATTTGACTAATTTTGTCTAAGTTTTTTAATGCAGATATTTCCTTTCTACTGTGCTACACCCAGACAAATAAAAGTTGAAACAGTATACCTGGGTAGGCAAAGAAAATAGCATATTTAAACATTAGATTGTATCACCTTAACTCTGTCATCACTGGAGTCAGGAAAACATAAAATAGCAAATCTTTTATTCAATTCATGGCTTTAAGCTTTTTTTAGCTTTTAATTTCTTTGTAATTTTCTTTTCTTTTTTAAAATCTCTTTTCAGAATGTAAATATTACCAAAAACTGTTTTATTTTATTATTATTATTTATATATATATATATTTTTTTTTATAAAGTACCATTTTACTTAAATATTCAGAAGTTAGCTACAAGGGATGGGTGAAAACAAAATACTAATATTTGTTTTAACCTTTTGCAGATTAACAGACTTGTGTATTAATAAAGACCCTCTGTTCCTGTTGTGGCAAATGACTGTTAAATATCAACTGCATTTTAATTATATTAGTGCATCTTAATCTAAGGGATGATTTTAACTTGTGAAATCAATTCCAATACATCAAAATATTTTAATAATAATAATAATAATAAAATGAAAGAGAAAAAAGTATATTTCACTAAATTGGGTTTGTAACCTGTACATTACCAAATTACATTACTTCTGCACACTTTGGATATGAAATAACAACTACTGGTGTACAACAATGAATGATAAACATTAAAATATAATAATAATAATAATAATAATAATAATAATAATAATAATAATAATAATAATAATAATAAATAAATAAATAAAATAAAATAAGCAGGAATACTTATTATTGAATAAATGATCAAACGCAAGATAATCTATTTTTATTTTCCTTAAATATTTAACAAATATTTCAAAAGTAAACATCATTCATAAAATAATGATAATTAAGAATTTGCTCATTTTCACAATTTTCTTTGTGTAACAGAAGATAGCCGAAATCGATCGCCATTACCTCGAGACTCTACACTTTCCAAAGGTTGGTCAGCAATCGAGTCTACGCGGCTTTGCGAGAATGTTTCTTTTTTATATTCTACCTACCTTTCGCTTCGTGAAATCTCTTCTTTTAAGTGCATAGTTTTAGAAATTAAAAGAGCAAGAAACCAATTTGCGAAACGAATATCTCATCATCTCTTAAAAACGTCCAAGACCAGTCAATGAATCTTACTTCTATCTCGTCACGTGACTGATATTTTATGTGAGGCTTGTTCTATTTATAGCGCTGACAGCAGTTATCTTTCCCTGCATTCTTCTGGAGCAAATGACTTATAGTTGCTGAGGTTTCATAATAAATCGAGAGAAGAAGAAAAAAGCTAGACAATTTATCAAACATACAAAAAAAAAAAATAATAATAATAAAAAAAAATAATGAAAGAAAGAAATTAGAAACAACAACAACAAACAAACAAAACAAATCTGAACTAGGCACATGTTTGCTCTGAGATATTTGTAAGAGCATTTGACAAGTAATTTAAAAGCTGAATGAAAAAATTCTTCGGATAATAATTATCATTCAGCTTTTAAATTATCATAATTCTTGATTGTATGCATCTGCATGAGTGTGCTTACATGCTGCATATATGTATATATTACATAACCTAATTATATAAAGACAAAATCCGAAGGCTAATTGTCATTAAAAGAAAAGAAAAGAAAAAGAGAGAAAGAACGAAAGAAAAAATGCTGAATTTGATACTTTTTCAGAATCGGCTAACTTGAATAGATATGAAATTACAAATCGCACCTTCAACAGGTTGATGTCGGAGTCAAATAGTGGATATCTTGCAAAATGGCAGCCATATTGGAATTTCCATTACTTTATTTGCACTGTTCCTTCAGCACTTTGAAATCTTATGACACCAAAATATCTTTAATAGCATCACTCTTTCAGTTTCTTAATCTCAGTATTTGTATTTGATATTTTAAATGGTACAGCCATCTTGGAAAATGTTCTTTCGAGTGATTACCATATTTTCTTTCAAATATTAGTGGATATTTGTATGCTGCATCATCATTTGATTTGAATAATAATAATAATAATAATAATAATAATATTATTATTATTATTATTATTATTATTATTATTATTATTATTATTATAAAAATCGGTTTAAAATGTTGACCAAGTTGAAACAAAATTACTACAATATGGTGGAAATTACGACCGGATAAGAAATAATACGTTTTCCGGTAGAAACATCCGTTTACTTTCCTAGTATTCCATGAGGTTAGACACTTTGTTATAATGTTGAGGTGAGATTCTGGAAATATAGTAGTTGATCCATCAGTATAAATTAAAATATGTGTGTAATTAGTGGTTTAATAATTATAATAATATTTAGTTACATTCACTGATTCTGTTATCCCGCAAGTTAGAAATGGGAATTGTTAGCGCAAATTTTACCCATTCACATTATCATGATTATGATGATTATCATTATGATTAACACATTATGATTATTAATTATTATTATTATTACTACATATATAGATAGATAGATGGATAAATAGATAGATAGATCAGTTTTCTCTTTTATTACATGATTACTCAGTTCGTTTTTCATAATACATTATTTATTTATTACAACATACGAATAATAAATTTATTTTAACAAATTATGATTATCACAGATGTTTGCGATTATTATTAGCATAATCTCAGTATATACTTTTGTGTAATTTAACTATCTCTGTTAGTTTTACTGTTCAAAGTACATTATCATAATTATGGTAATTAATACTATAATAGTAGACAGGATAATGCTATTTTGTCCATTTGGGTGTACTAATTTGTTGAAATAGTTCGTTATGATGATGATACGTAATATCTATTATTTATTATTTTTTGTTTTTTCAGATGACTACTAGTGAAAACAAAGGCTGGGATTTCTGGATGAACCGGTTGAAGAAAGCTCGGTTGGTGGTTGCTCCGATGGTTGACCAGAGTGAGCTTGCTTGGCGGATGTTGAGTAGAAAATACGGAGCTGATCTTTGTTACACGCCGATGTTGCATGCCTCAGTGTTTGCACGCGATGCTGTGTACAGACGTGAGTCGCTGCAGTCATGTGATGAAGATTGTCCACTCATAGTTCAGGTCTGTTTACATTTCACATTACATTGTTTGATATTAAAGCATGTTCAGCATACTTTGTATATGTTACAGTAATTATTGAAATGGAAAAATCTTCCATTACTTGTTCTATGATTATACAAGTTGTTGATGCATCAGTTGTGTTATCAGTGTACATGTTGGAAGGCACATAACTCTTTAAGATATTTTTCAGTACTAATTAAATATTTCAGTTCTGTGCCAATGATCCAGCCACCCTCCTAAAGGCAGCGTTGTTAGCCCAAGACCACTGCGATGCTGTTGACCTCAATCTGGGCTGTCCACAGAGCATCGCCAGGCGAGGACACTACGGAGCTTTCTTACAGGACGACTGGTCACTGCTGCGTGAAATGGGTAAATTTTCACACTTTAGAACACGAATAATCTCTACATGTGTAAAACTGTCACAGCTTACTTGTTACAATTCCCACCTCCTGTATGTTTTGTTGAAGTAGGAAAATTTCACTGTTTTTAGTTACTTACTCTTGGTTACATGCTATTCTGTGTAGTGGTTACTGGAAATTGTTCTCAGATGTCATCTGTTGTCAGTGGGAAGAATGTGCTGGTTTTTTCACTAATCTATGTCTGAGAATTATTGAATGTTTATTATAAATCAGTGTTTGTCTGTTACCTAATGGGTTTTAAACTTAACATTTCTTGTATTTAAAAATAGTTTTTATATTTTTAACTGCTGAGAATAGAATAATAAAATAATACTTTGTAGCCACTAACAAAAATAACACTTTTTCAAAAATAGTTTTTTGTTTTACAGTAATCGTAATGGTTTTTTTCAGTCAGTCTTTGCAGTGCTAAACTGAAAGTGCCGGTCACTTGTAAAATTCGAGTGTTTGAAAGTGTTGAGAAAACTGTGGAATATGCAAAAATGTTAGAAGATTCCGGATGTCTGGTGAGTCTCTTAATTTCTCTTTGTTTCATTTCTTTACTTAATAAACATCTTAGATTATTCATTATACCCACTTTTTCAAAATTATTATTATTTTTAAAAGTATTTTTTATTTATAATTTTTTCTTTTCTGTTTTTAATATTTTTCAGTTAAATCATGCTGTTAATTGTATTGTTACAGTTTATGTTTAAATTTTTAATGCTATTTTAATGAAATCATTACACTGTGGATATACAATGTTGGGAAATTGTGTGTATGTAATATATAAATGTGCATATATTTATTCTGTAATACACTGTCACATATCTTACATCTGTTTTCGTGTGTGTATTATATACATATCTAGTGTATGAATAATGTGCATATCTAACCATGGCTGTAATATACCTCATATCAAAAAGGACAAATGTTTTTTTTTTTTTACCAAGTGTTTTTTTAAAAATATAAAATATAAATCTTGATTCCAATAGAAATGTTATTCACTGAATGAATTTGTTTGTGTCTATGGTTACCGTTCAAAGTCAACCAACATCGTTGTGATGAAAAACATGATTGACTTCAAAGACATCAGTTTTTGCTTCATTTCAAAACGAATCTAGTTACAGCCATGCTATCTATGAATGATGTGTCTTTTTTGTCCAATCTGAAAAGAATATATTAAAATTGTAAGAAATACTGTTGTTGTTTTTTTGAGTCATTGTTTGTGATATTTGCAGCTGCTGACAGTTCATGGAAGAACAAAAGAACAGAAAGGTCCACTGACTGGACTGGCTAACTGGAATTACATCAAAGCAGTTCGGTACGTACTGAGCCGCAACAGTAGTGAGATAATTGTTAACTTCTACAAATAACATTTATCAAGATTTTTATTATAAAATGTTTTCTTCTTCTAATAATAAATGATTCATATCCCTTTTTTTTATGAATTTATAAAGCTAAATGTAATTTTATTATTTTATTTTTTGAATATTCATTGTTCCGAATGATGTGTCTTGCAGAGAGGCTTTGAACATACCTGTGTTTGCAAATGGAAACATCCAATATTTGTCTGATGTGGAGCAGTGCATTGCAGAAACAGGGGTGCAGGGTGTTATGACTGCTGGTTGGTTACAAACACACTTATTTCATAATTATCTGTTTTAAAAGATTTGCAGTAGTGTAATTCTTGTACATGAGTTTAAACTGGAGACTTTTCTTTCATAATAATAAAGTTTTAAAATAATGTAACAAGTCTTCATTCATTTATCTTTATCTGCTCTCCTGTAATGTTTGACAGAAATGTAAAGAAATATCTTGTAGAAAAGTGGAAATCAAAACAACAGTTTACATTGTCTTAAGTTAATTATTTTTAAGAAATTATCTAAATATTTTTGTTGTTGAAATATATTTATCCACACAGAATTTTTCATCTCATTTAAAGTAAAGAAATTATTTAAAACAAATGTCATTGTTGTTTGAACTGTATTTATGCAGAAAATCCATGTCATTTAATTTAGAATAGCTTTTTGTATTTTTAACATATTTCAGACACATTTTAAAATATTTTATGTTGGTACAAATGTTAACTTTCAGAAGGGAACCTGCACAATCCAGCTTTGTTTGCTGGAGTTAACCCCCCTGTTTGGCAAATGGTTGACGAATATTTGGAATTTGTTGAGAAATACCCATGTCCTATGTCTTATGTGCGTGGACATGTTTTTAAGATCATGCATCATGCGTAAGGTTCAATAGTTTACTTCATATTATTCTGAAAACATTTTTCTTGCTGAATTATTAATGTTCTTATCATTGTTATTATATTTATTATGTTGTTATTAATTATTAATTGCTGCTGCTAGTATTATTTTCACTTTTTGTGTTACTGCTATTATTGTGATGGTTATTATTATTATTTGTTATTGCTTTTATGATTATTATTGTTACTATTGTTGTTGCTACTATTATTGTTATTGTTACTTTTGTTGTTATTATTTGTTGTTATTATTAATATTAGTATTATATTGTTATGTTAATGGTTCCTTGAGTAGGATCATTTTCTATCACACATAACATTCTCCACTTTTGTGTCTACTCATAAAAAAGAACTGTAGCAACCTAATAATGGTAAACACATATAACAGACAGTGATACACCAGTAAAGAACAGTGTAACAAGTAGTAGTTTCCCTGTCTCAAAGTTCAAGAAAAACCAATATGAAACTGTGTTTTGGTTTTGAAGGTATTTCTAGGAGGTATTAGTGTGTGAATGTAGTTTGATGTGTTGCAGACTTGAAGTTCACAAAGACGCCAGAGAAAAAGTGGCTCAAGCCAAATCTGTTGAAGATTTCAAAGCTGCAAGCAAGTTTTTGAAAGACAAATGTCAGGTATTCTTACACTTCATTACCTTTCCTCAGCTTTTTGTATAAATTAAATACCTGCCAGTCATTACAATAACAGTAATAATAACAAAGATGTTTACAAAAGAAACAGCAGTAACAAAAAAAGATAAAGGATAATGTATTTATTATTTACTTAGTTACTAAAGTTATTTGGTGTTGTTAGGTATATTTAAGTGGGATGTATTGAGAGATGTGTGTGTTTTTTCACAGGCAGATCTCAACAGTTACAGGAAAGACCCAGAAAAGTTTAAATCACATCTCCCCCTGCCTTACTGGTTGTGTCAACCGTATGTACGACCAAAGTATGTGTTAATTATTTTAGATTAATTAATTCCAGAACTAATCCAGAGATTGATCACTGAAGTATAAAACTTGTATTAATCAAAGTAACATAAATTAATTTATAAAATTCCAGTTTAGATTAATGAACTGAAATTATTGCCATTTGTAAGGAGGGAAAAAACCTATAAAAATAAAACAAAATTCCACTTGGTTTATGTTTATAAATTACATATGATTTAAGCCTTTTTAAAATTTTAATTAACTAATCAACAAGTGAGAGTGTTTTAGACAAATACTGGGCTTATTTGTTGTTTTCTCACATTTTTTTTTCTTTTTTTAACACATCTTATTTTCTGTTTACTAACATTATCATTTTTCAAAACCAGTTATTCTCTCTCTTTTTGAACCTGAATTTTCTCTACTTGATAAGTCGTTATAAATACTAACGAAGATGACAGAGACTTGAATGGAAAGTGATGTTGTGTTTTTCAGTCCACATGAAGAGGAGAGTGAGGAGAGGCGAGAGGAGCGAGCCAGACTGAACTTGAAGCGAAACTCAGAACTCAGCTTGGTTGCCACAGAGGGAGAGTTTCTGTCCAAAAACAAACTGAAGAAAAAACTTCGATATCCACAGAAGAACTTTGACCCTGCACACAAAGCGAGATATGAAACCTGTAAATTATGCTGCAATCCTAAAGTAAGGACATTCTTTTTTTTCTTTTTAATTTCTTTTTGTTATTATTTTTAAACTTTTTGATTAAATTAATATTAAGTGGGATTGCTTATATCACTACTACAAGCAGTCATTTTAAATATTCGTCTTTGTATGCATTTTGATTATTCATATTTTGTATTTTTTAGTATTTGTTTTTTAAATTATTTTATTTGCAGGGAAGCAGATGTGAGTTCAGTTTGTGTAAATCTTGTTGTAAATCAAAATCACTGAATGAAACACTTGACTGTTCAGGTGAGAATCTCTCTTTGTAAAATTCTGTTTTATCTGTAACACACACTGAACAGCACAACTTATCTTTACTCTCTTTACTTCATAATTTCTATAAAATCAGTTGTTCACTTATTTATAAATATATACATGTATTTATATATATAAATACAAATACACAACAACTGAAAAAGAAATATTTTTAGAAAAACAAAACTTCAGATTCTTCTGTGTTAATTGACTCTTTAATATGTTTTTATTATTATTATTATAATTGTTATTATGTTTTTTCAGGACATAATTTCAGGTTCAAAAGTCGTGCTGTGTGTAAAGCTAACACAAACAACTGTTGTGAAATGAACAGTGTGACTAACAGTGAAAACTCAATCACAGATTCACTTGTCACAGAAAGTGAATCAGAACAGATCAACAGAGATGCCTCATAGCACTAGTGAATGATAGGAGATTTAATAAAATATTACTGCTGTGAATTGTGGGAGATGTAATAAAGTAATACAAATACAGCACAAATAACAGAATGACAAATCAAGGAGTGTTTGGACCTTTTTTGAAGATTAGGAATATCAAAGTCAATTTGTTCAAATCATGATTATGCTAACCCAGATTTAACTTATTTTTAACATTAAGAAGAAAAAAAAAAAATATATATATATATATAAATCTTTTATTTGAGATACTCAGCAGTTTGTATCTTCCCATCCAGAGGCTGCGACTTGTCTGTGTGTGTGTTTTTGTTTATGTAAGAAATCACGAGTTAGAGATTCACAGCGTGAACGATTTCTCACGTGTCAACAACTATGAATTATACAAGATTTAATAAAATTATACAAATCATTGAAATAAATTCTTAAAATCAACTTAAAAGACTGATCTTTTTTATTTGTGATTTAAAAAATAAAACAGACTAAAGATTTATTTTTATACGTTGTATTAAGAATATATGTTTGTATTCTATATCTGCATTTAATTATTGAAAATAGATATGATATAATTTATTTGAATTTTTATTATAACTATTATTAAATATTTTAAATTTGATACATATGTTATTAAATCAGGGATTTTATTTTTCTGTTTTGTTTTCACTTCTGTTATATTCTCATTGTGTGAGATGCAAGTAGTAATTTTTGGAACATTTAATTTATGTCTTTAACAAAAATATATATTTATACATTTGACTTTTTAAACATAATAACATACATTAAATAAAACATTCTTACATTAAATAAAACATTCTTACATTAAATAAAACATCCTTACATTAAATAAAACATTCTTACATTAAATAAAACATTCATACATCAATAAAGCATTACAATATAAAATGTTGCATTAAAGGAAACTGACAACATTATAAAAACATTAGTTACACTGAACACAAACCTTTTACACAAACACTGTTACATTAAACATGGAATGTTATTTCATTAAACAAACATTGTTACACTGAAGAGAAATGTAACAAGCATTGTTACAATAAATAAAACATTAAAACAATTAAAATAATACAACATTCAACATAACATTACATAAAACTCAGCATTCAAAAAATTGTTACATGTAACAGTGATTAACAATGCAACAGATGTTAATAGTAACAATGTTACAGTAAACTTAACAGCTGAACAAAACCGATACATTAAATAAAAAATTAATAAAAAATAACAGTACACACAGATTGGTACAAATTACATTAAATACAATGGTACTTCAAAATATATAAACTTGCTTTAAATTTATTTGTTTTTAAATAAAGGAATATTTGGCCACTTGTTAAGAGATTTTAATACTGTGTTTTGAGTAGAGTTCAACTTGTGAACTGAGCAAACCTGCAGCCTGTGAGTTTTTTCTACACTTGTTTTAACACAGCCCAAGTCTCAAACAAATAAATAAAACAAAACATTATAATGATCATTCAAGCTGTTCTAGATGAATGATGATGATAAATTTATAACTGTTGATGATAAATTTGAACTCGATGATGATAAAATTTTGAAGTTACTCATGATTCATAACTGTTGATGATATATTTATAATTGTCGAAAGTATCTGAATTTTTTTAAACAAACCACCAGCTATAGTCCTGAGCTAAGATATTTAACTTAGAAAGAATGTGCATCCATTTTTAATAAATAAAAACTATTCATAAACTCACACACACACACCCAGTCACACAGATTACTCTAAATGTGCATTATCTAAACAAATTATAAAAAAAGGATCGGTGCGGCTGAGAGGTGTGAATGTAAAAAGTTCTGATTTGCATTGGATGCAGAGTGACAGAAAGATCGTCATTATAATCAGTGTCTTGTGAGGCATCTGAAAATTAAAACATTTTAATTAATTACTTGATAAAATACTTTATTCAAGAAAAATACAGATGTAAAATAAAGTGCAAAATACTCTTGAAAATTAATTATTAATTTTGTGTTAGTTAATTATCAGTAATTGTAAGAGATACAACATTTTTGCTGTTTTGTAAAATGGCTTTTTGAACCAAATATAAAAAAAAAAAAGGAAACAAAAATTAAATAAATAAAAATAAATCACATCAGAATATCTCAAATAATGCTAGAGGGAGAAGGAATCACTTAATAATTTTTAAAAATTGCATCTTGCATAAAAATATTCAATATTCACAAAGGTAAAATGACCTCGAAAACATAGATTTTTTCAGTTTATCCTAATTTAAATTTATATTAGAAATGTTTCTCAGAATATTTCAATTAATTAATTAATAATAAGAACAAAACAACAACAGAATTAATGATAATAAATAAATGACATGATTTAAGAGTGAAAGAAAAAGGTGGTTGTGTGGAATGTACTTTTTGTTAAATGTAGGTCATGATGGCAGATTTCACTATTTTATTATTATTATTATTGTTTTACTAACATGAGTGACATCTACTAATCACTAATTTAAAAGTGTAAAATCTGAGAGTTTTGCTACCTGTATTTCCTGGAGTTGTGTTTCCATCAGCTGATTTCCATTTCAAGCGATGCACTTCTGATTGGTCAAAATTAGCTCCTAGACTAAGTTCCTCTATCTCATCTATTTGAAATGGTGAAAACATATTCTGAAAATAAATTTTTGTTGTTTAGTTTTCTAGTGATTTAAAAACATACTTTTGCACACACACTTCAGGAAAAAAACAATTGTAAAAATCCTGTTGTTATGATAACTGTAACCATACATCCACCTACAAAATTAATAAATATATATTACCTGTAAATACAACTATGAATACACTCCTCTTTAAATATAACTAATACATATATATTTGTAAATATAACTAAAAAGACATTTAACTGTAAATATAACTAATAATACACTTATCAGCAAAAATAATTAAAACTACATTTGACTGTAAATATAAGTGAATGTAAAAGAAACTAAAAATACACTTAACTGTAAATATAATTAAAACTGCATTTAGCTGTAAATATAACTGAAAATACCTGTAACCGTAACTAAAAGCACACTTAACTGTAAAGAGAATTAACGATATATATTTACCTTCAAAGATATCTCTGCTGGTTTTGAATACTCTGAATCTTCATCTGCTTCATATTTGTGTTCTAAACGAAGCAGGTATGTGGAAGAGGCAGCAGGTGTTGTGTCCAGGGTCAGAAGATGAACATTTTTTGGTAACCATGACTGCAAGGCTGACCACTGAAATGGCATTTATTTATGTTAACATTGATTGAAAGTCGTGTAAATACTATCACAGATGTGTGTGTGTGTGTGTGTGTGTGTGTGTTATGGAATTTTCAAGAATTTTGTATTATACAGGCAGATTTTCGTAGCTATGCATACAACTGACGTAAATACAGTCGAGCTTGACAATTAAAACAGTAATGTGAGATGAAAGTGGCTCACTGATAATAAATGATCTTTCTTCCACTCATCAAAGTTTTCTTCTACAGGGGTGAATGAAACTGTTGGTGACAGGTGAATCTGCTGCGACATTTCTCTGTGAAACCTTGTTGATGTTTCTACTGTGTTGATAAACACATAGTGTTTCCCTGAAATAAACAAAACAACAACAACATCAACAACAACAACAACACCAACAAATAATAATAATAATAATAATAATAATAATAATAATAATAATAATAATAATAATAGTAATAGTAATGATAATAATAATAATAATAATAGTAATTTTAAATAAAAAACTAACTAACTAAAGAGACTGAATATGAAAGTTTACATAGCTCATAATGTCAGTAGACTGTGTTAGAAATAGTTCACAGTTTTACTGGTTCATGTTATAGTCAGCTCATAATTTCACTTGCTGTGTTAACAGCAGCCTATAACTGTAAGATACATCTACATAATTTCACTGCAGATGATTAATAAAAAAAAAATGTAAATAAAAATTGTACCTCTCAGAATAATTCCATTTTGATTGCTGTCCATTTCATTTAGTGGTTCTCCAACTCCCAGGTTGTCATCATTCACAGTACGTCTGTGAACTAGAGAAATATTTAATTTTTAAAACTTTCATGTGATGTATTTAACTTTATGTGTTTATAATATAGTGTGTTTAATATTGAGATTGTAATTATTCCTGTAGACTGGCCCAGAATTCAATAAAATGTGCAGCAATTTTGGATGAAACTTAGTTGACAAAACATAGATCTATTAAGTATATCTGTGTATGTGCATTTGTGTGTGTATGTGTGTATATATGTGTGTCTGTGTGTGTTTGTCTACAGATACACAGATAAAAAATAGAAAAATAGATAGATTATATAGATGAATATATAGACAGATAAATAAATAAATTGATAGACAGATTGACAAATAAACAGATAGATAGATAGATAGATATATACACAGACAGACATATAGATAAATAGACAGACATATATATAGACAGACAGACAGATAGGTAGATAGATAGATAAATATACAGATATATATATTAGAAAGCTAGATAGATAGATACATACATATATACATACATAAATACACACACACACACACACACACACACACACACACACACACACACACACACACACACACATACATACATAAATATAGATACTGACCATCAACTCCAGCTGGCCATCACGTAAACTGGACCCACCCTGGCAGCGGTCAGTGAGCACGGTCAGTTGTAGGTTACGAGTGACGTCCTGAAACACAGCAAATAGTTTTATGTGTCTGCCTGACTAACTAAACATCAGTGATGTAGTCACCTTCTTATCAGCAGCAGCAACAGCAGCTGAGATTTGTCAAATACATTTCACTGTGGCAGACTTGCCACAAGTATGAATGTAAAACCAAACAAAGGTAAAACTTGTAACTGGTTTATTTTGTTACATCAGTCAGATCAAATAACAGCTTTATCTTACATTTACTAATAACTTTATCTTATAGTTACTAATATCTTTATCTTACAGTTACTAATAACTTTATCTTATAGTTACTAATATCTTCACCTTACATTTACTAATAACTTTTATCTTATAGTTACTAATATCTTCACCTTACATTTACTAATAACTTTTATCTTATAGTTACTAATATCTTTATCTTACATTTACTAATAACTTTATCTTACATTTACTAATAACTTTATCTTACATTTACTAATAACTTGATCTTACAGTTACTAATATCTTTATCTTACAGTTACTGTCTAATATCTTTATCTTACAGTTACTGTCTAATATCTTTATCTTACATTTACTAATAACTTGATCTTACAGTTACTAATATCTTTATCTTACATTTACTAATAACTTTATCTTACATTTACTAATAACTTGATCTTACAGTTACTAATAACTTTATCTTACATTTACTAATAACTTTATCTTACATTTACTAATAGCTTGATCTTACAGTTACTAATATCTTTATCTTACATTTACTAATAACTTTATCTTACATTTACTAATAACTTTATCTTACATTTACTAATAGCTTTATCTTACATTTACTAATAGCTTGATCTTACAGTTACTAATATCTTTATCTTACAGTTACTAATATCTTTATCTTACAGTTACTAATATCTTCACCCGACATTTACTAATGTTTACCTTACATTTACTAATAACTTTATCTTGCATTTACTAATATCTTTATCTTACATTTACTAATAAATTTATCTTACAGTTACTAATATCTTCACCCGACATTTACTAATAACTTTATCTTGCATTTACTAATATCTTTATCTTACAGTTACTAATATCTTCACCCGACATTTACTAATATCTTTATCTTACATTTACTAATATCTTTATCTTACAGTTACTAATAACTTTATCTTACATTTACTAATATCTTTATCTTACAGTTATTATATCTTTATCTTGCATTTACTAATATCTTTATCTTACAGTTACTGTCTAATAACTTTATCTTACAGTTAAAAAACAATAGTAATAGTAAGAAGAACAGTAAAAAGTAATATTAAGAGCTGTATTATAGGAATAGGAATAGGAAAAAAATGAACGTGCTAATCAGAGCAAGCTGTTGTGAAGCCCGTCTGCAACGGGCACGCCTTCTGTGCTGTGTTATAAGAAAGTGTAGTTAATGTAGTTAATGTAGACTCACTTTGATGAATATTTTGCTGGTGACTGGGTAATAGTTGCCTGGGGCAAAACTCTTCATTGTGCCACGCCTGAAAAAACACTTCATTAGTTAACAGAAAACTCAACAAGTGAAAAGAGTGTAATAAATAAATAAATAAATAAATAAATAAACAAAGTCAAACAAAGAAACAAATAAACAAACAAATTAATAAATAAATTAGTAAATAACAAAATGAATGAATGAATGAATAAGCAAAGAAACAAATAGGCTAAATAAATTTTATATTATTAAAAAAAAAATTAAATCAGTAAATAAAAAAAAAAAAAATGTATGAATGAATAACAAATAGATTAAACAGAAAAAAAAAAAAAAAAAAAATAAATGTATTACTGAATAGCAAATAAATAAATAAATAAAAATGGTGGTACCTAACCTTCTTTCTATGATTTCCCTTCCATTAGAATCTGTGTAGAATTTACCATGAGATTTCAGATCAGTTATAAACTTTGATATCACCTCCTTCCCAACCATACCCCTGTAACAGTAATATCACATACAGCAACAACAACAACAACAACAACAATGATAATATGTAACAAAAAAAATTACTATCATTCAATAACTTCAATATAATTAGTCCTGATAATAATGACAAAAAAGTAAATAAATATTTAAGACTTGGTAGAATATGAAGGGTATCTGTAAGACATCTATTATGTTACAACTTTTTCATAGAAGAAATAAATACGGTGTTTGAAATGGTAAATATTTATTATTTTATTTTCATTACCAGCATTTAAAAAGATCTGAATACATGTTTATTACATTTGAAGAAATGAAATAGTAACAAAAGGAAGAAACATTCAGTTAATGAAGTTCACACATGTAGATGAACCAACCATCTTTTCTCAAAATTATATAAAACTGTATTTATCTTACTCTTTGTTTTCCTTTTTTATTAGTCATTTGTTAATTTATATATGTATGTATGTACATATGTATTCATTTGTCTGTTTGTCTGTTTACCTATTTATTCATTTGTCTATTTATTTATTTGTAAATTTATTTATTTATTTATTTGTAAATGTATTTATTTATTTATTTATTTGTAAATTTATTTATTTGTTTGTTTGTTTGTTTGTTTGTTTGTTTATTTATTTATTTGTAAATTTATTTATTTATTTATTTATTTATTTGTAAATGTATTTATTTATTTGTAAATGTATTTATTTATATATTTATTATATTTGTCCTGTGTGTACACTGTACTTTATTTATTTATTTATTTATTTATTTATTTATTTATTTATTTATTTATTATATTTGTCCTGTGTGTACCCTGTACTTTATTTATTTATTTATTTAATTACTATATTTTGTACACTGTACTGCTGAAGACAACTTACTCTTCCATTGGGATGGCGCCAACTGTCCACTCAATCTCAATGTAGTCTGCGGAGTCATAGAGTCGAATCACCTGAGAGGCCCAGGCTGCAAACTGCTGGTGAATTTCTGTCACCTGCAGTTTCTGAAAAACAAATAAACAAGTAATAATAAATACACGAAGAATAAGAAAATAAATAAATATAAATAAATGTATTTGTGTGTGTGTGTACATATGTCCATACGTGTGTATATGTGTATCTGTGTATGTGTATATTTGTATGTGTGAGCTTACATTCTGTATGTGTGTGAGTGTTTGTGCACACATGCATGTGCTTAGAAATATATATCTGTGTGTTTTATATATATGTTAGCATATTTGTGCGTGCATGTGCTGTTTGTTCATATGAATATGTAATATATGAAGTTTTTTTGAGGGTCAGACAGCACATTTCTGGTAAAAATTAATCAGTGATGTTTATTTATTCAAAATATTATTTCAATTTCTGAATTGGTATGAAAAGAGTCTAGATAAAGATACTTAAGTGTTTTGATTAGAAAACTAAACTGCTGGAATCAAGTACCTTCACCACTGTAGTTGTCATGTTTTCGCGGATGGAGATAGGAACTGGACTGCGTGCACTGAATATGTAGGCGCCGCTGATGAAGTTGTTATCATCACCTTCGTAATATTGCAACTTCTGCTTCAGACTGAGTGACACAGCAGACCTGATGTTCTCCACGTGAATGATGCTACCAAGTTCTCGATCAAACGTTATCGTCAACACCTGCATTGATCAAATCAGACAGCGAATGAGAACAATTCAGCACAATTTGTTTGATGAAAACATTTCAACATAATTTATTTCATAATTTATAATTTTACCTTTTATTTTATTTTTTTTTTTTTTTTTTTTTTTGCCTAATTGATGGAAGATGAGGACTACAAAGATGAAGATATCTAACTAAACAACAAACTAAATAAATGTAGAATGAAATGCTTCAGACATAAAGAGTTTTTAGGTTTCATTAACTACAGGTTGAAGTTCACAACTTCTGCATCATTATGGGACCAGTACCATAGCAACTAATGAAATTTGCCAGCATTTAGAACATTACTGTACAGTACATACAAACTGGTCACTGTACATGGTTTATAACACTAAGGTAAGATCCTGGGCATTTTATTACTACAATTTTTTGAGGGGGATAGTTATGAGGTGTCTGCTTTCATTGTGAAATGTGTACAAATTCCCCAAAACAAAACATAAGACATGGATCTACACTGCATGATGAAAATCACTTTGTAAACTGAAGGAATCATGATGGTGCACACAGTAACACAACTTAACAGTGAAACAGTGTAGTGGGACTATAATGGGAATTTGCTCAGTTTGGGCTATGTTTTGGAATGCAGCTTCAGGAAGTTCAACTTTTAAATAAATCAAATTTGTAAATAAGCAAGCAAATGAATCAATAAACACATTAATAACTAACTTTGAGAACAACAAATATACATACACCATTAGAAATCTTGAACTGCTTGGAATACACTGGTAAAAATTCTGGCTTGATATTATTGTTTTTATCTGCAAAAATAAGAATTTTTATTTGTATAAAGGCACATACACACTTCACATATCTACACATTTGAGCACAGACACAGTACTCACACATACATAAACACATACACACAGACAAACACATAAACAAATACCCATACATAATATACAAATACCCACCCATACACATGCAGATAAAACTCACACTCTTGAACACATTTGACAGAAATACTTGACTCTATAATTATTTTTATCAAACAAAGTTGTATTTGAACAAAAACAATGATTTTATATATAAAGATAACAGTATCATTAACCAAACATTTGTAAAAAGTATACTAAAAAATAAATCAAAACCAAATAAAAAATTATATACAAGGATCGCCAGATTGCTGAACTAGTGTTTTATAAACTCTTTGATAAAATTACAGTCCTAGCACCTGCATGATCAAAGACTCCAGACAAGTTTCCTACACAAAGAACAAAAGTGAAAGATTAACAAGAGAGTATTGTATGTTTTAGCTGATGTTATGGTAAAACATGAATTTCTGATTTTTGGACACATACAAGTTATTGGCTAATAATAGTAAAATTACCTAAAAATGATTCTACATAATATGAGTTAAAGCCAAGGGCAGGTAACTGTGCTTGAAACAACAACTCAGTTTTCACATCAGGTCTTCGTTCTGGAATTTTTAAAGTTGAATAAAAAAGTGGAAGAATCTGAAAATAAAAAAATTAAAATTAAATGAAACAACAGCAAACCAATGACAATGCAATATAAAATACATTTTTAAACATGGTGGTGCCATACATTTTTTTGAGTTTTTTAGATTTGTGAAAAATTACATGTATCTATCAATGATAACAAAACTTAATAAATTTTATTTATATTTATTTTTATTTATTCTATTATATCCATACTACTATTCTCTTTATTATTATACTTATTATTTTTTTTCTTCTTCTTCTTCTTATCATCATCATCATCATCATCATCATCATCATCATCATCATCATCATCATCATCATCATCATCATCATTATCATCATCATTCATTATTATTATCATTATCATTATTATTATTATTATTATTTTTATATGCATCATCAGTGTTGTATATATTTTATATGAGAGAGTTCATTTTAAATATTAATATAGCCCAGTGTTCATATGATATTTCTAATTTAAGTAAAAAGACTAATGAAAATAAAGAAACAAAATAATACTACTAATAATAAGAAAAGAAAAGAAAATAGCAAAGATAATGAAACTGTTTGGGATGTGAACAGATTTCTCACTCTAACAAAGCAGTCAGCTTATAGTGTAACTTCTCAATGATAATTTTACTGACAAACAATGTAAATAAAATAATAATGTTTAACAATCAGTCACATGACTCCAAAGTCTAGACATCATTAGGCACATATCCAAACTGACATTAAAATAAACAAAGAGAAAAATCAACATCTAGTCTTCCATACTACACCAAATATTTAACTGAATTATTATTTCTTTCTTTTTTTCTAATAATTAAGACTGTTTTTAATATTTCACCAAAGCCAGAGTTGTTTCTTTTGGATTGAAATGAGAAAATGTAAGACTGAATGCACTACAGCACAATGGTGAGAATGTTAAAAAAGAAAACTGAAGATGAATACTTCTGCAGAAACTGAGTTGCCGTGTGCATCTTTGACGATGTAGTCTGCTCTCGTCACAGGAAGTCGAATCCACACTGATACTGGACTTGCAAGTGGGTTATAAACAGTAGTGATAAACTGCAATCATAAAAACGATAACAATAATAACAGTGATACTAATATAAATAATAATAATAATAATAATAATAACAGTGATAATAATAATGATGATGATGATAATAATAATAATAATAATAATAATAATAATAATAATAATAATAATAATGATAATAATAATAACAAGGACAGTGATAATAATAACAACAATGACAATTCAATAATTATTATTATTATTAATATCATTATCATTATTATTATGATTATGATTATTATAACAACAATAATAGTGATGGTACTATTACTATTAGTACAGTTATTACTACTACTACATCATTACTACTAATAATACAAACAATAGATTATGGTATAAAGATCAATATTTAATAGCTAGTAAGACTGAAGAAACAAAAAAAAAAACAAGAGAAGAAAAAGAAAGTGTAATTAGAAAAAAATACATATACAAAAAAAATATATATATATTTAAACACAAAAGCAAATAATAAAAAAAAACAACAACAACCACAACATACAAATTAAATACAAAGAGAAAGAAAAACATACTTTGGAATGTGTTTCTGTAAACACACAAGAACTGATGTTCAACAAGGGACAGAACTCTTGATTGCTTTGATACTTGTCTCCCATGATTATTTTGTAAGCATCACTAATAACAGTCTGAAATAAAAACCAAATATATTGTTATCTGTATTATCAATATGAATAACATTGATAACAATAAAATGACATGATAAACAATAAAATGACACTAATGAACAATACAATGACACTAATAAACAATAAAATGACAATAAACAATGGAATGACACTGATAAACAATAAAGTAACTCTGATAAACAATAAAATGACACTAATAAGCAATACAATGACACTAATAAACAATACAATGACACTGATAAACAATACAATGACACTAATAAACAATACAGTGACACTGATAAACAATACAATGACACTGATAAACAATACAATGACACTGATAAACAATGAAATGACACTGATAAACAATACAATGACACTGATAAACAATAAAATGGCTTTCCTCAGACATTTTTGACAATTTCCCATTCTAGTCAATTCCCTTCACTTTGAGTGTGACATATCTCTTTTACTGAATTTGTGAAGAGACATATAAAAGCTATTGTATTGCTAGCTGGCAGGAGGAGCCCATATTTTTTTATAACCAGTAGATTTAGTTTTAATTTCTCATATCCGAGTGAAAAAAGACACTATTAACTCACAGTAAACATTAACATATAAATTTACAATGTTTTCAGTTATTCAGCGAGATTTAAATAAAGTTAACCCTTTACCTCACAGGAACGTTGTCCTTCACTGAGCACCTTATGGTAATTCCTCACAACATGGTCCTTTTCTGTTCCACTGAAATTTAAACACGTAATGGAGTAATCTAGACATCTGCACTTGCTACTGTTACTGAATAAATAAACTATCTTCACTGTTTCTTACAGCTATTACTAAAAGAACCATCACATTCTTATAGGTGTGAATTTACCCACACCTCGAATACAATTACTAAATAATTAACTAACACACCATACATAGAATAAGAAGCATCAGCAACAGCAGTAATAATATTATTAAATAATAAAGAAGACGTTACGATAATGACTATATACAACTATTTATTTTGACAAAATGCTTCAACTCATTTTTAAAACATGCTTAAAAATACATAAGAGTATTCGTTTGAATAATAAATTTAAAAAAAAAAAACTGTTTTCAAACTGTGTTACTATTTCCTAAATAAAAATGAATATGTTAATGACTAAATACTTCATGAGAGATAAAACAGTTTACAATACACTTCAGTTAATGGAGCACGTACGTTATGGCGTCATGATGTTGCAACACAGCCATTATATCTTCTGAAAGAAGAAAACAAAATTAAATAACAAGTGAAAACAAATAAAATATAAAAAAATAGACGAACAAGAAGAACAAAAATGTATAAGAGTAGGTGAGTGAGCTTTATCACTGAGTATCACTCATGTCAGTAAAGCAGTATGTGAGTTTTGTGAGTACGCACGTTAAAAACAAATTATTTTAAAGAATTTAAAACTTAACATGCTGGTGTTGATCCCTGAGTTCGTATTTGAAAGTGTGTGTTATACAGTGAGACACTGGAAACTCGTAATCACACACCCAGCCTCAGACAATGTTAAATAATTACGAAACGCAGTATTCTTACTTAATTTTCCAATTCGTTCCGGCCCGTGTTTTGGCTTGGCAAATAGATACAGCTGTTTACATGCCTGAAACAAAATTGTATTATCAGTGAAATAAAAGGACAGAAATGTATGTCGCCAAAAACGCAAACACAAAAAAAATCTCTCTCTCTCTCTCTCTCTCTCTCTCTCTCTCTCTCTCTCTCTCTCTTTCACATCTTTAATATAAAAAATAAAATAATTTTTTGGAAGACAACTGGATTAATATCAAAATAATTAATAATAACAGTAATAATAATAGAAACAACAACAACAATAACAATAATAACAGCAATAACATTAATAACAGTAACAACAAACAACAACGATAATAATAATAATAATAATAATATGACACGACCTGTAAAAATGCTCCGGCATCTTTGATGTGTTTTTTCAGTCCGCCTTTGCTGGTGTAGAATCCAGTCCAGTAGCCAGATTCTGTTTCGTACGGGAAATAATCGTCGTTCTTTTCCGGCCACGTTATGTTCGCTTTATTGACGTAATGAATGTAACACGAAGGTGTGGAATACAACACGTTTATCTTGCTACCTTTAGCTTGCTGAAATAAAGTATAATAATAGTAATAATAATAATAATAATAATAATAATAATAATAATAATAATAATATAAGAAAATAATGTATACTGTTCTGACAAAGAGAAAGACACAAACCAGTTCATTTGTCAGCCAGATGAGATCATCGATGTTCAGAAACCATTGCTTAGACGACTTGTAACCAAAGTCACTGCCCATCTCTATTTGTATGTGATTGCTTCCGTACGCAGCAGCCTGAGGAGATACAACTATTATATACTGTCTGTTATAAATCCATTTACACTCGAACACACACACACACGCACACAAACTCATGCACACATATACATAAATTAAAATGTATGAAAAATTATCTCTCTCTCTCTCTCTCTCTCTCTCTCTCTCTCTCTCTCTCTCTCTCTCTCTCTCTCTCTCTCTCTCTCTCTCTCTCTCTCTCTCTCTCTCTCTCACATTTCTTTGACTGTATATCTCTAAACAAACAAGAATACACCATGCAGAATTAATCTTGTCTTTTTGTGAAATTAGCTTTTCCTTAATAATAGTAATTTGTGTACATACAATACAAGAACAAGCAAGAAAGAGAGAGAGAGAGAGAGAGAGAGAGAGAGAGAGAGAGAGAGAGAGAGAGAGAGAGAGAGAGAGAGAGAGATTACTTACAATTTTCATGACAATTTTTATGAACTCCCCAATATAAAAATCTTTCTTCTTCAACTGAAAATTAAAAAGAAATAAAATCAATACTTTCTACTTACAGAATACCTGCAGACATATAGATAATATATCTGTACTTAATATAACATGAACAAGTGGCTATAAATAAATTATTTCTACTAACTATAAATCAACAAATTATAAAGTCGACATCGTTCTCAACTGATTTTAGCGTTAAAACTAATTTGCCTAGATTTTGAATCACGGCACATATGTTAGTACTGGCCAAGAAGTATTGTTTCTGTTCACGTCAAGGCGTTGAAGTACTGTTTCTACGTACTGTAACACGAACGTATAGATACAAATGTATTGTTTTTCTCTGTAGTGTATTGATACAAATGTTTTGTTTTTACTCACTGTAACGTATTGGTACAAATGTATTGTTTTTACTCACTGTAACGTATTGGTACAAATGTATTGTTTTTACTCACTGTAACGTATTGGTACAAATGTATTGTTTTTACTCACTGTAACGTATTGGTACAAATGTATTGTTTTTACTCACTGTAACGTATTGGTACAAATGTATTGTTTTTACTCACTATAATGTATTGGCACAAACGTATTGTTTTTATTCACTATAACCTTTGAGTACAAAGCTATTGTTTTTACTTACTATTTTATTTTGATTCCAACCTTCCATTATATACTGTTTTGGTGCGTAATATCCTTCATAATTGATGTGAGTAAAAATGGATGCCTTTTCCCCTATAATAATAATAATATAATAATAATAAACGAGACAGTAATACAGACAGACAGACAGACAGACAGAGAGATAGATAGATAAATCAAATCATTTGGATATTCATAAGATTCTAAATGAAACATAAACTATCATATACAGTTACCTAGTGTTGTACAAATACAAAAACACGAGAAGTGAACCTATATGTCTGACACAATCCAAACACGGATACACACAGACACAGCGCACAGACAGACACGCAGAAACAGGACACATTAAGTTAACGTACAATGCCCCGTTAACAAGACGATTTATGAAGACAAACCTAAATTGCGCGGACTGCTGTTCCAAATATGTTCCATTGTTTGTAATTGTTTACGTATCTTTCTCATTTCGTTGCTGATTCTACCCAAGAATATTGCGTCAAAACCCATCTGAAAGGATAGCAGTATGACGTATTAACACAGTTATTATTTTATTTCTAACGTTTGAAAGATCTGACATCTAGACGAGGTCACCTAGAAGACTGTAGTTCATAAAATACCTGACAACAGCTTTTGAGTCGCCTTTAAACTACTGCTGTCCCAGTACTTTTATTATTGCAACGTCTACTGCTACTACTATCACAGTACTTTTATTATTACGTCTACTGCTACTACTATCACAGTACTTTTATTATTGCAACGTCTACTGCTACTACTATCACAGTACTTTTATTATTGCAACGTCTACTGCTACTACTATCACAGTACTTTTATTATTGCAACGTCTACTGCTACTACTATCACAGTACTTTTATTATTACGTCTACTGCTACTGCTATCACAGTACTTTTATTATTACACTGATACTGCTATCACAGTTTTTTTATTATTACAACGTCTACTGCTACTACTGCTACTGCTATCACAGTACTTTTATTATTACAACGTCTACTGCTACTACTATCACAGTACTTTTATTATTACGTCTACTGCTACTACTATCACAGTACTTTTATTATTGCAACGTCTACTGCTACTACTATCACAGTACTTTTATTATTGCAACGTCTACTGCTACTACTATCACAGTACTTTTATTATTGCAACGTCTACTGCTACTACTATCACAGTACTTTTATTATTGCAACGTCTACTGCTACTACTATCACAGTACTTTTATTATTGCAACGTCTACTGCTACTACTATCACAGTACTTTTATTATTACAACGTCTACTGCTACTACTATCACAGTACTTTTATTATTGCAACGTCTACTGCTACTGCTATCACAGTACTTTTATTATTACGTCTACTGCTACTACTATCACAGTACTTTTATTATTACAACGTCTACTGCTACTGCTACTACTATCACAGTACTTTTATTATTACGTCTACTGCTACTACTGCAGTTACTACTACTGTTATTATTACAAAGTCTACTACTACTACTTTTGTTATTATCATAGTTACTAACACAACTACTTTTCAATTACTACAACAAAGACTATTATTAGTACAACTTCTGACACTACTACTAGTAATATTACTACTACTAAGACTACTACTATTACTGCTGCTACAACTACTACTACAATACCATTACTATTACTACAAATGCTGTTATTACTGGTAAAAATGTTACTGTAACTGTTGATACTGATACTATTACTATTACTATTCTTGCTAGTACTGCAGTGAAAAGCAACACAACTCGTACTTGGGCGAACAGTGACGAATGTTCCCGAGAATGTCCGAACTGATCCACGTGCCAGCCGATTTTAGACTGGGCGCATTTCCCGAAGTGTTGGTTGATGAACTCGAAGCCAAGCGTATGTTGGTCAATGATGTCGTTGTAGTACGTCGTCGCCGAATCACTTAAACACCAACCTCCTGTCACAAATTCCAGTCTTCCTAAAGAAAAAGTAAAAAAAAAAAAAAAAAAAAAGAAAAAAAAAAAGATGTATCAAATATTACTGACTATTATATACATACACTAAATGCAGTACAGGATTTAGACTTGCTGATGACGTAAGCTCAGTGAAGCGTGGAGGAATGTTGTTAAAAAAATTAACAATTACAATAATATTACAGCAGCAGTAAGTTGCGGAAATGACTTTTAACACCTAGTAACACGCTAAGAAAGGCTTTTTTGTTTTTGTTTTTGTTGTTACTGATGTTGTTGTTGTTGTTACTGATGTTGTTGCTTTTGTTGTTACTGATGTTGTTTTTGTTGTTACTGATGTTGTTTTTGTTGTTACTGATGTTTTGTTTTTGTTGTTACTGATGTTTTGTTTTTGTTGTTACTGATGTTGTTGTTTCGGTAAGTATAAGAAGAAGTGTTAAACTATCTTTGATCTACCACAGTTGAGGACAATCTTTACAATTTCTAGTTAAGAAGATCACGTAAAAAACAACAACAGATCTACAAACTACTGCTAGTCGAATGTATAAAGAATCAAGGCATCACAAAGAAAACTACGCTACGCCATATCAGCTACAGTGAATCCTCTTTATAACATCCCCTGGAACACAGCTTTCCCTGTTTGTCTTCCCCGAAAATACATCCGCACCGACTGTTTGTATTTTAATATACATAGATTTATCTCATTATTCCTTCTTCAGGTTTTCTCCATCCGCTAACGCAAACAGAATTATTTTTACCGATAAACCTGATTTTATCTATGATCATCAAATGAATTAAATTTTAACAACTTCAAACAAACAAACAAATAAATAAATAAATAGTGTATACAAAGCTGTGACAAATATAACTAAATCAGAAACATTATTCGAATTTTTTTGGTTGACATAAAATAAAATTATTAAACAACTCAGGTCATCTTTATGGGGGGGGGGTTAGAAAAAATATAAATCCGCCTGCATTTTTGAAACACGTTCATTCATCTGAATACTGACAGCTTAGTTTCTAGTTATGCTGTAAACGTATATGTCATCACATGAATATACATAGATGTCATTGTATATGTACATATATATCAGTAATACGTCGCATTGCACGCGCCCACTCACTCACACACACACACACACACACACACACACACACACACACACACACACACACACAGTGAAATTATTATGACATTTACTATTATATAGCGGAATAATATGTATCAGATGGTTCTAGAATGTCAGTCAAATTGAGTTTTGTAAGTTTTTCTTTTACAGAGCTTCAACGTCAAGTCAAAATACAAACCTTACCAACAACATCAAAAAGAGTACCGAAAACAATAACCACTATACAAAACAACAACAACAACAACATGCACGACTAACACAAATAACTACTAAATAACAACGATACGGGAACGACAAACAGCAACAACATCTACGTTAAAACAAACGTTGACTCACTTTCTCTAATTAGTTTCGTGATGTCGGCTTTTCTTAAGGAGCTGCTTTCGTTCCAGTATCGGGAGAAAAAAGCCATTTCACTGAAGATGAAACGCCTCTCAGGATGATCCATTAACTCGGGTATCACCGAGTCCAAAATACACTTGACACACTCCTCTCCGTAGTAGAACGACTCCTCTGAAGTGAACGTTTTAAACACGTTAGTAACATTACTCTCTGTTCATAGATCTGTGTTATAGGAATTGTCTTTAATACTGTACTTCTTTCAACTCCACTGCATACCAATGATAATGATAATAATAATAATAATAATAATAATAATAATAATAATAATAATAATAATAATAAATGTAATAATAAAATAATAACAATAACAACAACAATAATAATAATAATAATAATAATAATAATAATAATAATAACAATAACAATAATAATAATAATAATAAAATTTAAAAAAAAAGGAAAAAAAAAGGAAAGGAAGTAATAAAACAAGAAAAATGAAATTTCTTACCATCCCCAGTTTTAATTTGTCCTGTGTAATACTGGTCTGGAGTTTTCAGCCAGCCTACGTCCAGGTGACTGTGAGCTACGAGGTGCACGTTGAGCATGTCGTCTTTCACTGGGTTACACCTCTAAACAAGAAAATGTCGTTAGTAAAAATCGACTAGTGTGTTATCTCATTTTTTATTATTGTTACAGATATGTTTCAGATGCTTGTTGTTTACATAATGAAACATACATATATACATATTAAACGTATATATATACACACACACACACACACAAAGAACATAAATTACTATAATTCTCAGATATATGAATAATCTATCAAATGTTTTATTTTTAAAAAATATACGTGTTTGTTAATCCTGATTTTATTTGACTGATTCATGGTAAACGTGCCAGCCATTCTGAACGAATACAGTTCAACATGGCTCTGAAACTTAAATAACAAAACAAAAACATTCTTACGGAGGGATTTCCAGATCCTATTGACCCCCACCCCCACCCTCCGTCATAACCCTGGCCTCACTGACCTTAGCGTACCCCAAGTTCCTAAACGTCTTTTACATAACTGATACATTTAGCTGTGTCTTGCATTCAGTGTTTCAAAGTACTGTTCACAAGGAAAGTCAAAATTTTAGCAAACACTCAACATACTGGATTTGATCCCAGATTCCTTCTGTCGTGCTAATTTAAGTACACTGTTGTAGTGTTAGTATTTGTATTTAACTGTAATTACACTTTAACTGTAATTGTCAAAACACCTGTAATTAACAAAACACCTGTAATTATCAAAACACCTGTAATGAAAAATGTACCTGGTTGTTGCATGTTCCCCACGACTGACTGTCGCCGTCTTCGACGGCGCTGTTTCGTGGCAGTCGACGATATCGTAGCAGACTGAACAGCTGAGTCGCTATCTGCAGCAGCACCACGAAGAGGATGAGGTAAAGCCAACGTCGTATGTGACAGCGCATTCTTGAAAGACTGCAACTCAAATTTTATATTTAGCGAAAAATAATAAATAAATACATAAATAAATAAATAAATAAATAAATAAATAAATAAATAAATAAACGAAAGAAATAATTAACAAAAAAGAAAAAAAAGTAAAATATAGAGAGAGAGAGAGAGAGAGAGAGAGAGAGAGAGAGAGAGAGAGAGAGAGAGAGAGAGAGAGAGAGAGAGAGAGAGAGAGAGAGAGAGAGAGAGAGAGATTGCTAGAATTTTACTTACATCACACTAAAGTAAGCTTTCAAAGTACTGGAAGAATTCACAAGCAAAAACTCTGTAATTACAAGTAGAAATATTTTAAATATTTAATAAAATCAAAATTCACTGGGTATTAAATTTAAGCTATTAATTTATTTACTTTTGTTATTGAGTTCTGTTTAAAATTATAAATAAATAAATACTGGTAAGCCTTTGCTACTTCTAAAAAATTAAATTACACTACTGTTACCTCCTGTAGTTAAAAACTGAGTGAAACGAGAGAATGAAACAAAAATATCTGACCGGATTCATCGTTATTACGTTTATAAACATTAATGACATTCAAACACAGATGTTTCTGACTGATTTTAAAACTACCACATTTACGATTTTTATCTAAATATTTAAATATATATATATTAAATGAAACAAAACAAAATAAATGAAATGAAAGAAATAAAGTGGTTTTTTTATTAACATGGTTGTAATGATCTTCATGTATTTTATTTTATCGAGTGACAAATAAATTATTCCTTTTTACTAGTCGTCAGTTTGAATTGCAGTGCTGTCTGCTTTGAATTTACGTGTGTGTGTGTGTGTGTGTGTGTGTGTGTGTGTGTGTGTGTGTGTGTGTGACTAAAACGTGTTATAAAATAATTTTAATATTTCATACAGTATAGGTCAGTTGAGATCTAAATTGTAGATTTAACTCATTTAGCAGGAAACACAGACCTCGGTTAATTGTGAAAATAAAATACTAAATTTTGAAAGCAGATTTAACGTTCATTATCATCACTGTCAGTTTGCTGGGAAACATACAGGGCAGAGCACGAGCGACAAAGAGAGTCAGTACTAGCTTCTACGTGAAATGTCAGACACTTAATTAACAAATGACAAAAAATTCAACGTTGTTGTTGTTGTTGTTGTTACTGTTATTATTATCATCATCATTACTTTTTTTATTGTTCCTTCTGAAAGAGGCAGATTAATTTTTGAACGTATGTATGAATATATGTGATAACAGTAATAATAATAACAAAAACAGTAACAATAACAATAACAATAACAACAATAATAATAATATTAATAATAATAACAATAATAATAGTAATAACAGTAACAATAATAACAATAAATAAATAAATATTAATGTTAATTAATACACGAATAAACGAATGAATCAGAAAATAAACAATCTTCTACAGGCGCACTGAAACAGACTGATTAAAGGAGACAAAGATAATTAATTCCCTTAGTCCTGTGGTCGAAGTACATCCCCAGAAGAGCCGCAAACGACCGTTGTTGTGTATCAGCGTAACTGCATAACGTGCAGCACGCGAAAATCTCATAATATGCCAATGTTTTCATTATTGACGATTGTCATGCACTTTGCTGTCGCGCAAACTATCACTGACTGGTTTCTATGAATAATAAGCAAAGTCTTGTTTTGTCCGCTAATAGAATATTTGGATTTGGGTTTCCAGCTTAGAGCTCAGTGAAATAGATTTCTCTGTGTTTATTATGCATGGCTGCTTTGCACTGGGGAACAATAATTGCTGATGAGTGGTGGCAACATGGGGGAAACAAAAAAAAATTAAAAAATAAAAACAATAAAAAAGAAACAGTGCGCAAAAATAGTACAATGTGAAATTCTACATGTGTTTGAAAGTTACGTATTCATGGCCAGATTTCAGCAACAAGATGAAAATGAATAAAAAAAAAAAAAAAAATAAAAATAATAATAATAATAATAATAATAATAATAATAATAATAATAATAATAATAATGTTTTATCGACAGCAGGTTCTGAATTACCAAATGTTTTAATGTAAAGTAATTATTTTGTGAGTTATCAAACGTTTTAATGCAAATGAGTTATATTGAGAACTATCAAATGTTTTAATGTCAGTATGTTATTATTTGAATTATTAAAGGTTGTAATGTAAATTAATTATTTTGTGCACTGTCCAATATTTCAGTGTGAATGTGTTATACTGTGACCTATCAAAATTATTATTTTGTGGACTATCAAATGTTTCACTGTAAGTATGCCACAAGTACGTTCATTTTTATTTTTCATTGACCTTTACGTTAATAGCACAATCATCCTTTATTTAAAAATGTGTGTTTCAGTCTGTGAGAACGTAATTACATAAAATAACAGCATAACGGTAGTTGTGTATTAACGTGCAGAAATTCACACACACACATTTTAACAAACAGCAGACACTCACGCACGTGCTTGCACACACACCTACCTCTCAACACTGAGACGGCTAAAAGGTTTAGTAGTCACTCGATGGAAGATATTCTCGACAATAACAAAAAATAAATAAACATTCTCTACTCAGTACTAAACTATGAACGAACGATTACATTTCATAAGAGAAAAAAGTGTTTTCGTTTAATATATACAGAATAAATAAAAAAAATAATAAAACATAAATAAATCAAATGAAAATGGCACATAGTAACAGCTGTTTCTGAGTTAACTGAAAAGAAACTCTTCTGAAATCAATTCAAATATCAGCAGACAAAATTATAACATTACCATGTCAATAACATTATAACGAAGCATGTATTAACATAGGTAACAGTAAAATGTTACTGTGACAGTAACATGATAACAAGGTACTTATTAACATACGTAACAGGAACATGTTACTGTGACAGTAACATGATAACAAAGTAGTTATTAACAGACGTAACAGGAAAATGTTACTGTGTCAATAACATGATAGCAAAGTACTTCTTAACAGACATAACAGTAAGATCTTACTGTGACAGTAACATGATAACAAAGCACTTATTAACAGACGTAACAGTAAGATCTTACTGTGTCAGTAACATGATAACAAAGCACTTATTAACAGACGTAACAGTAAGATCTTACTGTGACAGTAACATGATAACAAGGTACTTATTAACAGAAAAACTGTGACAGTCAGACAATATGTATGAGCAGATATATCAGTAAACAAGAACGTAGATGAATAAAACATCAGTTGATGAGGCGCGTGTTATTCAAATCTGTTTGATGTCTAACAGCAAAAATGTCAGCTCCACGCTACGAAAATAGTGTACACCGGGAACATGACAAGTTTAGGTGAAGATATATATATGTGCAGAAGAAAGTATGAAATTTAGTATATGTGTATTTTAAGGAATGCTGGCACAAAATTTGAATTATTTGGAAAATGTTTTATCATAATTAGAAAATTTTGTCAATACTGTGTTTTAAATTTTAGCATCAAATACGTTTTCTTTATTACAACTGATGTTAATTAACTGTTGTGAAAATCGTTTAATCTGTCTGATTTTAGTCTCTACGATAGTGTGGAAATGAAAGTTTTGTTTCTCATTCCTCTGTGAAAATATATAACGTTTGTTGGTATTTAAGGATATTTATCTGTTTTATCAGTGTGAATTATTGCTATAGACAGATGATAATAAGCAACATGAAATATAAAAGAGTAAACAAAAATAGAAGAACAAAAATAATAAGAGTAAAAATGTAAGTGGAGAAAGTGAACAGAAAGTAAGCAGTAGCCAAGCTGGTCAAGAAGTCGCCATGCCAAGATGTCAAATACATAGAACAACGAGCTTGGATGTTCGTCTACACCATTTTATCAGTCAACACCAACTCAACAGTCTCAGCAGTCACAGTATGGACAATGTGGACAGCACTATGGAGCTCATGGTCAATATTCTGGTTTAATTTGCACAATGAAGATGTGCAATCAAGATCTCAGTATAAAAATCAAATACTTTGACTAGGAAGTCAGATATGATGTGCGATAAATTGGAAAAATTGGACATAATCGAGAAACGATTGAATAACACGGAATTAACTGTACAAGATGTAAGCTATAAAATGATGGATATTAGGAAAAAAGTTACAAAATATAGAAACGGACATGAATTACATTAACGAACAAACAAATAATAATAATTAAAAAAATGATCTCGGAGATTTGAAATCTGCTTGTCAGATATGAGCAGTGTTATCCGTCAAATGGTAGATGATAATAACAGTATTTAAACAACAATTGTGTTATTTAAAAACTGAGTCTGGAAACGTGAGAGAAAAACACAAAGACCTACAAACTTGCTTCATGCGTGACAATTCAATGTTTAGTGGTATACAAGAGAAAAACGAGGAAGACACAGAAGTGGAGATGAAAACGTTAAAAATAATACTCACTTTCAATGGAGGAAGTTTGACGGATATATAAGGCTTTTGTTGCTAAATTTGTTTTATATAAAAACACAGAGCAGCTGAAAACACTAATACGTGGTTAATTAACAACTCCCGAAATAAATTAATAATATGAGTAAATTACTGTATCCACACTACAAATCAGCAGAAAGGCAAAGTAAATGGTGATACGTTGTATATGGAGGGAAGACTGTTTACTCTGGAATAGGAGGGGACAGAGGCAAGTAACATACACACACACCAACTCAGCCAGCAGAGATAACAGCAACACAAGCCAAACTCACACAGAGCAAAGTCAAGACAGTCAATACAATAAGATAACAGAGTCTTACTAATCAAAAACACCGCTGAGCAAATGTCAGTAAACTCTCTCATTTGTAAAATGACCCCAGAACAAAGGTCATAAATAAGTAAGCCCTAAAGTTTCAAAAATAAAAGAGATTAAATTTAGTAAGCTCAGATATCCTATATTTCTTCAAACCGTCAATAATGCGTGTGTTAATGACGTTGTGCCTATCACGTGACAGCAACAGACCAATTACACGCTCAAAAACAAGAAAGCATTAACGATATTTTGAAAAAAAAACTTTTTCAGCCGTGGAGATATCTAGAGCAGTGAACAGACTCCACTGTGGTCTATCAGCTGGAGAAAACTTTATTATTAAGCTATATATTATGTTACCTTTATATGTGTTATTGTTTAATGTTATTCTTGACTCAGTAATTATACTGTCCAGTTGCTTAATGGGACTGGTTAAACCAATTTATAAAAAAAAATGGTGCTCGAAAACCCTGACAATTATAGACCTATTACATTATTAAGCTGTTTAGGTAAATTATTTACATCTGTACTTAATTCTAGATTAAATAAGTATGCAGATGAAACAAACCTGATTTTAGAAAATTAAGCTGGAATTCGGTACAATTATACCACGAAAGACCTAATATTTTCTTTATACTCTTTACTTATTTTAGAACAAATGTAAAAAGAAATTGTGTTGTGCTTTAATAGATTTTGAGAAAGTTTTTGATAGATTCTGGAGAACTGGATTAAGGAATAAGTATTCTACTATATGCTGACAATGCAGTACTGTTAGCCGTTCAGCACAGTCTTAACATTTTGATAGATTCTGGAGAACTGGATTAAGGAATAAGTATTCTACTATACGCTGACAATGCAGTACTGTTAGCCGTTCAGCACAGTCTTAACATTTTGATAGATTCTGGAGAACTGGATTAAGGAATAAGTATTCTACTATACGCTGACAATGCAGTACTGTTAGCCGTTTCAGCACAGTCTTAACATGTTTGCCAATTACTGCCGACTATGGAGATTTAACGTTAATACAAATAAAACCAAAATAATGGTTTTCAGCAAAAGGAGAAAACTTCATGATTATATATTTATTGATATTGACAGAGTGGATAACTATAAATATTTGGGCAAGAAACGGTCTATTCACTTAAAACGTAAAACAACTGTATAACAAAGAAATGAAAGTTATGTATAGCCTGACAGCTAAAATTCGTCAGAATAATCTCTCCATCAACTGTATACTTGATTTATTTCACAAATTAATACAACCAATTTCATTGTATGATTCTGAAATATGGAGTTTTACTAATAGAAAGATTCTATATGAAATTACGTAAATATTTATTAAATTTTAATAAATGTACGCCTCGTTTTATGATCTATTGTGAACTAGGACCCTTTGTATTTCTATGAAAGCAAGAATGATAACCTTTTAGGTGAACCTAATTTGCAAAAATCAAAACAAGATTTCCTCGCAACTGTATTACAAAAAGGTATACCAGATAAATACATGAGACATCCAAATACATTTCAGACAATAATTTGTTTAAGAGTAAAAATATGTTTATATTAAGAAAGTTATGTTTAAGAACTATATGTGAGAGAGTATGTCCTGCACGTTAAACTGACAAGCATGTTTAATTTGTTATTTTATATCTGTAACGCATTCTTCTGTCTACTGTAATCCTACACTTTATGAGAATAAAGGCCTTGTCATTGTCATTGATAAAAAAACAGAAATAAAAAACGTGGTAAGGTGCTTATGTACTAAATAGGATTAGGCGTGATTATGTAAGCTGAATGAGGTAATAATGAATTTCCATTGAATACAATGTGAATAGAAATACTATTTATAAGTTACCACAAACAGTGATATTTTCCCCAACATTTTAAGTGTTTTTGTTTGTTTTTTTAATCTCGAATTCGATTCCCAGTTCCAGCACTTCATTATAGATTTAGACTTTTATATCTATCTATCTATCTTTCCCAATTCATCCGACTACACTTCAGTTGTCAGTTTACACCAACAAGATCAATGAACCTCCTACGTTTATAGCAACACAGGTCCCTTATGATTACCTCACTGAAAATCTGCATTCACAAAGTTCATATAAATTTAATAACGTTAGTTACACGTGTTGATGTTTCACGTACAGTAACACGTTACTGAACAGCCGTCGTCAGTTTGTTATAATATAAAATATGAATGTGAAGTCAAGTTAAATACACAGAGTCAGCGCACCGTGAAAACCATGGTAATCAGCATTAGAGTTCAGTATGTCCACCCAGCTTTTTAGTTGTTGAGATGCTGCTTCATGCACACAAGTGAAAGGTAAATGAAGAAATGGCTGTCTTCATCTCTTTGTATTTTAATAGTTTTAAAAAGAACAAAAAAAAAAAAATAAAAAAAAATCAGTGAACAGATGATTTATTGAGAGATTGAATAGAGGATGATAAAGGTTGGAAATAGGTTAGACTAAAGGTAACAACTGAAATGTAAGTGAAATGATAGACGTGATGATTGTGATATTATTTCTGAGCACAGTTTTGTTGAAACGTGAACTGTCGTGTAATTTGTGTTGTCAAATGAAGATTGCTTCCTGTGTTAATACTTTTCTTATGCTCGGATCTCTCCTATGATGATGGAGTATTACATGTGTGTTTCAAAAGCAGAATGAGGAAACTGTTGAGGATATATGTATCTATCTGTCTATCTATCTATCTATATTATCATCATCATCATCATCATCGTCATTATTTTCCCCATCAGCTTAGATAAACAACTATAATTTAGAACTAGAAAAAGTGACTGGATTATTTGCTTATTGATAAATCTCGATTCAGCAGTTTAAAATTTTCATTTGCTTAATTTCATACTTTTTGCGAGATATGCACATTTTTGTTTCACCTATCCAGCCTGTTAACTTTACAACAACAACAACAACAACAACAACAATAATAACAATAATAATAAATATTTAAGTTTGAAATTAGAAAAATTCCTTTTTATTGTATAATCACATAATTTGTTTACTGATATATCTTTTATTTATTTTTTTGAAAAAAGAAAGAAAAACGAAAGAAAGAAAAATGAAACCAAGAAAGAAATAAAATATAAAAAAGAAAGAGAATTTTATGAAATAAAAACTATATCATAAAATAGCACAAACACATTTATAATCCAACTGATAACTCGACAAAAAATTTGAAAACTGAACAGAAAGTAGTAGAATAAACAAAACAGCTGTCACACGCATAGCACTATGAAAGCACATTATTATTATTTTTATTATTATTATTATTATTATTTCGATTTACCTTGTTTCACTAATTTCAGCTTTCATCTGCTTAGTTCTCAGTGAAATTTACTTCATAAATTCAATTATTTTATGTCAGGAAATGTTCCCTCCCCCTTTCCGTTCTAATGACGTCATACAATGTTGTTCGTCTGCTCTACACAGCATCATTTGTCTGGATTTGTGACATGAGGTTGACGTGACTGATGTTCCAGATTTTATTTGATATTTTTAACACGTGTATATGGTAATTAACAACATTTTTAAAAATATTTTTTTTTTTTTTTTTTTTTTTTTTTATATTGTTTATTTATGTTGTATTGCTGTTGTTGTTATTTAATTATTTATTTAACTTTTTATTATTGTTGTTTGTATATTCGTTCAGACGAAGTAAAGATTTAAAATTTCTCAAGCTTTCAGTCTGGTAAAGATATATTAACCTGTTTTAGCTTAAACATTTTTTTGTTTTTTTTTTTATTATTATTATTATTATTATTATTATTATTATTATTATTATTATTATTATTAAATTGATGTAATAATTAAATCAGCAGATTTCGAGTTGGACTAAGATTTGTGGAAAGGGTTTCACATTAAAAACTTCTGAAATCGTAATTGTTTTTAAAACTCACACATTTCTGGTAAATCAAGCGGCTCTCGATTCAAAACCTGACCTGTTTAGTTCAGCAAGTCGACAAAACAGTCTGTGTAGAGTATGTGTACAGTAACCTCATTTTGTTTATACAAAACACTTATTAGCCTCGACATTCCTCGACGTAATTTTCAACCCTATCTTTGTAATTACTTAATTTGGTTTCATGTATCTCCGGCTGACATACGTATTACGAATGTGACAAAGCAATCTATTTTTCTTTCTTCTTGTTCTTCTTTTCTTTTCAAATATTACAGTAACTTAAAAAAAAAATGTCATTTTACAAACGAACTCCGCCAGTTCAACATATCACTGCGGATTTTACTATATTCGTCAACACAGACCCCCCCCTTTAAAACCCTGGCACTGCCACTGAAAATTACACAATCACTACAGCCACTATTACTGCATATTATTACTGTTACAGTTACAATACTACTATTGATACTACTACCAGTACAAGTACTGTTAATACTACTGCTACTACGATCACTATACTTCTACTACTGCTGCTACTACTACGTCTACGAACACTACTACATGCTCATTGAAACACTGAAGCTTTGACACGCGGTTTCCTGCAGCTGGAGGTAAAATAGGTAAGATATAACTCTAAATCTAATTTTGCAGGTCAAACTAGTAGACGATAAAGCATGATCTCGACCCATAGCCGGATTAGGGATTAACGCCTTCAGCTATAATCTGGTAAATCTAAGTCTAAATGATTTCCTCTGCTTTGATCCAGTAAGGCAGATATTATTACTAACTAACGTCCCTGTATGTGTATTTTCAATTTAAAAAAAAAAAAAAAAATTATCTTTGTTATCTAATCAATATTTTATGTATAATTCCATATTCATACTGAAATAAAAAATAAATGTAAATAAAATACCTGTGAATTAAATATACAGAAATCAAAAAAAAAAATAAAATAAATAAATAAATAAATAAAAAGCAAAACAGAAGAAGAGAATAACAAATAAATTGTTTTTCAAAAAGTTCCCAGAACAACAACAACAATAATAATAATAATAACATCTGGAGAGAAAACGAACGTGTGCGGTGATACGCCATATGTTAGCTTGTTTTTACTCAGAATTAATTATGTAGGACACTTTAAATGTTATTTATTTATTTATTTATTTATTTATTTATTTGTTTATTTATTTATTTATTCGTTTATTCATTCATTTATTTGTTTGTTTGTTTGTTTATTTATTTATTTCAGTAATGAATTCAGCTATTTTAAACATAAAGTATTTTTTTTCTTTGTTCATTTATTTGCTTGTTTATTTATTTGTTTATTTATTTTTTTTGTAACTTAGTTATTACTATTATTTTTTAACTTAGTTATTTACTATTTATTTTTAGATTAATTATTTTATTTTTAATTTATTTAATTTTTATATATTTATTTTATTATTTTTAATTAATTAGATTATAATGGTAGTTATTTTTTAATTATTTGATTATTTAATTTTTTAATTTTTTATTATTATTATTATTAGTAGTATTATTATTATTATTATTATTTTAAGAAATAGAACACGATTATAATGGTAAAATCACAAACTTAATAAAAATAGAAATATCTTTCTAAAAATTATCATAATTTACAGACGTATTCATCTATATCTGCAGACAGAGAGGCACGTGTTGATATAGAAACCAGAGAACGGCTGTCACGTTAGAATTCATCATCTCGTTACATCAGTCTGGCGTCCTTCACTACGTATACTACTCTCACTACAGCTCACTACTGCTATAGTACTAGTACTACTACTACTACTACTACTCTTACCACAATCATTACCATCAGAACGTATATTACTACTGCTGCTACTAATAATATTACAACAACTACTACTCCACTATAACTATTACAACAGCTACTAGTAGTATTACAATAACTACTACTGTATCATTTCCACTGCTATTACAGCTACTAGATACTATTATTATAGATGTATGTAGTAGTAGTAGTAGTAGTTGTAATGGTGGTGGTGGTGGAAACTACAATAGTAAGAGTTGTAATTCTAGTAGTAACAGAAACACAAACAGTAAATAGAGGAAGAGATGTGAAGTTTTTATAGTAACTCTCTATTTCGTCCTTGTATTTGCCACATAAAATAACTAACAAGTAAATCGTCTGAGCATAGCATAATTATTTCCTCGTGCAGCTAGTTCACTTTATTTAAAATTAAAATCACTGATATTTGACCTGATACCTGTCTTACGCATTAAAAAAAAATGTGAGCAGTATTCAGAGAATGCGGTAATCGACATCATTACTGTATCGGTAAAAAGAGATGAAAAAATTTAAATAAAATACATTCCAAATTCGTTTATGATTTCGTTGAATAGTTTCAATGGATCTTAATCCAATTAAAAGACAACTAAATAAATATAAAAATATATATAAAAAATAAATTAAAAATAAAATAAATAAATAAATAAATTATAAACATTTTTTATAAAAAAATAAAAAAATAAAAATAAAAAAAATAAAAATAAATTTGATAAATAAATAAATAAACTTTAAAAAAAAAAGAAGAAGAGTGCCAGATATTCAAGCAGTGTACTCACGTAATTTCAAACGTGCCTGTTTTCTGTCAGCTTGTAACTGAG